>CAVNYN010213995.1:0-34950 GCA_963692815.1 Nyctanthes arbor-tristis | reverse complement strand
CCCCCCCCCCCCCCCCCCCCCCCCCCCCCCCCCCCCCCCCCCCCCCCCCCCCCCCCCCCCCCCCCCCCCCCCCCCCCCCCCCCCCCCCCCCCCCCCCCCCCCCCCCCCCCCCCCCCCCCCAACTATCCCATTTACTTAGAACTAAAACCTTTCTCCAAAAATACTGACGGTGTTCAAAACTTTAAAAATAAGTTCATCTTCGACCACTGGAATCCAATGGCTGATCATAGGATTCTGGTAATTTTTTTCTTTTCCTTTTCTTCAGTCTTTTTTCCCTTGACCCACCCTCATTTCTTTTAAATTTTTTCTTTTCCTTTTTCTTTTTCCCAGTAATATTGTCAGAATCTTCTTCTTCTTTTCTTTTTTAATTTTTATTTTTGCTTTTTTTTTTTGTTTTTCATTTTCTTTTCTTCCTGTAACAAAATTTTGCCAAAATGTGTTACATGATAAATAATATTTTCACTTCCAAAGTTTTTTATGTGTGTAGCAAGAATCATCTGCGTAACAAATTATGTTACTTTTGTAGCAAGCTATGTCAAGCATTACAATCTATGTTACCAAACAATTGATATTATTTATCTAACAAGCTAATGTAGTACACCAACAGAATGGATCTAGGGCGAATTGGACAGATGATCGAGTTGAAGCCAGGGTGTTTTGGTATTTAGTGCATAATTTTATGTATAGTATCTTCCTAAAAGCGGAATGACAAGCTGATTGAGGCTCATCAACCTCAAGGTCGTTCATGACCTCATCAGTACTCGTCCATCTGAGGTCATTTAGGTCTTCAAATTTAAGACTTTCTAATTTTTTATAATATATTTTTTTTATGTTTTTTACCATAGGGCTTGTTTACCGTTCAAACTTATTTTAATGATTCATTACTGAATAACAACCTATATTATTTGCATATCAAGCTATGTAATTCATCTAACAAGTTATTTTATGTGTGTGACACGCTTTGTTATTTGTATGACAAAATATGTTTTGTGTGAAACAAGCTATGTTATTTATATATTGCAAACTATATTATTTGTGTAGCAAGATATGTTGTCTGTATTACAATGCATGTTATTAAACAACCTGTGTTATTTGTGTAACAAACTGTGTTTTCTGTATAACAATTTATGTTATTTGTTTAATAAGTTATGTTATCTATATAATAACAACTATGTTATTCTGGCGGGCAAGGTTGCAATAATCCGATTGACCGTCGACAACTGGCTAGATATCAGTAGGAATTCAGCCGTCAACCGATCAGTGGGAAGGTGCGGGTTGATTGGGTGCCTAGTGGGATGGGTAGGGGATTAGAAAGAATGGGTGGGGGTATTAAAAAAAGTTATTAAAGAGAAAAAATAATAATAATGTTAAAAAAAATTAAAAGTAACATACCATGTTATTGTATAACACAGTATGTTACATACATTTTTGAAATGTAGAACATTTGCTAAGTATATATAGGACTTTCTTAAAATATGAAGGTAAATATGAAAAGACCATTTTTCTTTCTTTTGTGGAAATTACCCATTTATTTACTTGGAAACTTGCTTTGTCCAAAAATATTAGGTGGTGTTCTAAATTCTAAAAATACTTGGTTACATTTATTTTTTTATTTCATTTATTATTATTTAATTAAATTTTACTCCTAAGACAACCATGCCAGCCTACTCCTCCCACCCATGCTTGCTAGAACCCAGCCAGCTGCGGGCACTGAAGACTGACGATTAGTTATCAAATTCCAATGATTTTTTTTCTTTTCCTTTTTTCCCCTCTTTTCCCTTTCTTTTTTCTTATTTATTGTTATTTAATTAAATTTTACTCCTAAGACACCCGTGCCAGCCTACTCCCACCCATGCTTGCTAGAATCTAGCCAGCCACGGGCATTGGAGACTGACGATTAGTCATCGAATTCCAGCCATTTTTTTCCTTTTCCCCCCTCTTTTCCTTTTCTTTTTTTATTTATTATTATTTAATTAAATTTTGCTCCTAACACACCCATGCCAGCCTACTCCCACCCATGCATGCTAGAACCCCACCAGCCATGGGCACTAGAGACTGACGATTTGTCACCGAATTCCAATGATTTTTTTCTTTTCCTTTTCCCCTCTTTTCTCTTTCTTTTTTTTCATTTTTTTGTTGTAAATTATTTAATTATATTGTGAATGACTATCGTACCCCAAAAACTCTAGACTTCTACTTATAAATAGGGGACTTGGATTCTAATCAATGATATACATAATTCTTTGATTTTGTTCTCTATTTTTCTGTATTTTTCCTTTTAGTTCATAACATGTACGTTATCAGCATGATCTATTCTTTAATTATTTTTCATTATTTTTTTACGATGACTCATGAATGAAATCATAATTAATATGATTTTCTTTCAAAAATTCGGGCGTCAAGGGATTGAATTTTCTTCTTGGCATACGAGACAATTTTTTTTTTTAATTTTAATGTTTACATATATATCTTATTGGAATCTTCATCTAATTTAATAGTGAGATGGATTCCAATTCGGTGCATGAAATAATATACCAATTTGGTAGAGATATATTTCTAAGGTGTTCATAAAAAGGTCTGCCAATTTAATGGTAAGATTCTTTCCAAATTTTATAATTATTTATAGATTTTTCAAGAAAAATAGTGATTTATTGAGATGGTTAATGCTACATATCTTTCTCAAATTTTGATTAGAAAGAATTTATACAATTGGACCGTGATTTTTATTTATCATTGATTGTTAATATTCAATTTCAATGAATTTTTAGCATTCAATTATTTATGTGATAATTACTCTTTCGTTTCTCCATATAAAGGAGATCATAAATTTTCTCTTGATTAATCTCATTCCTGAAATAATTGTAGCGGTCAATCAAGTAATAAATGTGCATATGACAACCACTATTTATATAATTTTTATCCTTCCTTCTTGTTCTCAAAATGATATGGTATACTACTACACATCCATGTGCTGTAATTGGTATTTTTTTTATTGGATGTATAATATTAGATTTACAATTGACTCATCCCCATGCGTTGTAATTAATATAGTGTTTGTGGTGATTTAGTCTTCAATTATATATTAATAATAATCTTGAAGATTATTATGATTCCATTATAATAATTCTTAAAGAATTAGAATAATATCTAATTAAATATTCCAAAAGAGTATGACTGTCTCTACTTATGTAAATAATTATGATTTCCAAAAAAACATATATTCTATCTTTATAATTCTTAGATATTATTGATATATAATGTTTCGTTATGTTCTCGAATAATCACAACTTCTCTCTTGTTAAAAGTGTATTCTAGTAGAATATAATTTCCTCCCGAAATTATAAAATTTATTATTAATTGTGATTTCTTGAATAAATCATAATATTTATTCTGGAAGAATATATTATTTAATCATGGAGAATCATACTTTTTATTTTTATTTATCATTATTATTGTTATTATTTGTGTTCCATTAGATTATATATTATTCATATTATTTACATTAGATATACATATTTATTGTATATATTAATTGTAGTACTTGAGCTAATATGTTCTTACTCTAAAATTAGAACAATTTATTGTTATATTTCAGTTAAATATATATTATTTATTCTTGGAGAACAATATAAAAGATCCATGCTAAATATTTCTAAAGAATATTTGGTTATAGTTTCGGAAGTAACAATGTTTTAAATCAATACTAATTAACAATGAAAGGTTAATATTGCTCTTGAAGAGCACGTTGTCGAGCAATTTAAAGTTAGTGAAATAATTTATTAATTGTTCTTGAAAAATCACTATAAGATAATACTAATTGTTCCAGAAGAAAAAAATTATATTTTAACATTCTAGAAGAATATTAAACTACTCCAACAGCAGTAGCAATCTGAATGATTTACTATGACAATCTCAATGATTTAGTATGAAATGTATTGCTCATGAAGAACATGTAGTAACAATCGTTAAAATTCTTTGTTATTTGAGAAGTAGACAATTTAGATTGAGTACTACTGAATATATGTTACTCCTGAAGAGCGAATTTGTATAAATTATATCTAGTAAATATTACGTGGTTACTCTTAAAGATCTTCTATGAAATTCGAAAGATCTCATTTAAATTTAAATTGCATCGGTCTTTTCTATGTGAATTATGAACAAAGATGTTTTTATGGCTTTAAATTCTATATAATTTATTTATATTATAAAAAAATCCGTATACTCTTACAATATCATTAGTGATCCTTATTTTGGATAATCAATTATTGGGTTATCTAAATTACTATATTTTAATTTTACTTGACGTTTAATATATGATTGATTAATTTATTATTAGTAAATTATCAATTTATAATTGTCGTGTTTTCTTGAAAAATTATGATGTCTGAGATCTACCAATGATCCAAAAGATTATTATAGATAAAATACATTTGATTTTCAAAAAACCTAATATATTAGAAAACAATATATTATTGATTTCATTTTCTTAAGAATTACTGCATTTAGAATTCGAGTAATGATCCTGAACATTATTACATTGCATTTTGTTGCATATCTTGAATAAGTATAATTTTGAGATCCTATTATTGTGATTTTCTAAAGAAAGAAAAAAGGTCTCAAATTCATTAATAATCTCGAAGATTATTGTGATGTAAAATAATATTTTTTTACAAGAAGATTCACAATTATATCTCATATTCTAGAAGAATATAGTAGGCTCTAGAAAAATCGTGGAACATGTTCTCTATTAAATTTCTTGAAGCAATACTCTAAAATATAATATTCTAGTCAATGGTGTAGCCAGCGCGGAAGGGAGGGGAAGCCGGAACGAAAACTCAAAAAAAGTCATATATAAATATGAATTTTTAAAAATACTAAACAAACTCAAGTGTATTACAAAATAGTGTTCACTAACTCAAAATCTAAAAGTAAGCTAAATACTACTATTTTTTACATTATTTTATTATCTAAAGTCTAAATTTTATTACTTAAATCATAATTTTTATTCAACTCAACCAATATAAATCAATTAGCAATTATATTTTATCATTATCCAAAGTCTAAATTCTAAATCAAATCAAGTCATGATGGTTTTAGAAATTCTAGTCTTGGTTTTGTTTTGAAGCTTTTGTTTCTTCTTGGGCCAAAATTTATTATCCCCCAAGCCCAAGTCATTGCCCCTAGCCCAACTTCAAATAGACCTGGGCCCAAAGCTTAAAAACTTTTTTTTTTTTAATTTTTTCCTTGGCTGTGGGCCGAGACAAGGTGGGCTAAGGCCCAGTATGGCCCCCTCTGTCTTCGCCAGTGATTCTAGTTCAATATCTTCTACTCTTGAAGAGCAAAATGTGTGATATTCATTATTATGTTTTCATGAACAAATGTACGATACATTGATATTCCAGATGAATATCCTATCATCAAAGTGAAAAATTATATTACGTTTAATATTTTAATGATTCTTTTTATTACAAGTTAAATGATTTTGAAGAATGTCGGGCTATTGTTCTTGAAGAAGTAATAGCTTAACTAGATTGATATTTGTAACACCCCAAGTCTAGCAATACTAAACTTAGAAATGTTAACCCTCATTTAAGTTCTAAAAAATGCGGAATAATAGACCTTTTCATTTGTTTGGAAAACTCTATGGAAATTTCGACAGAATCTCTCCTATAAATAAGACATAGCCCATCTATAGGAGACACTCAAAACAACAAAATAAATTCAACAAATAATGACCAACAACTATCAGATCCTCTGTTAATCCATTCCCAACTCTTCACAATTAAACATAACAAAATTTCAAAGTTTGCATTATTGGAAGACTGGTAAATTCAAGTTCAAAATAAGTTACAAGTAACCTCTCAAAAATACGTGGAGTATATCAAACTCCACAAAAAAGTGGGATAACTAATAAGAGAACAAAATAATTCGATTCAAAGTTTAAAAAAAGTCTTTCTGCAGCTAAACAACCTATAAAGAGTATTATTATCTTGTGATTGAGTCCACTGCCAAGTGAACTCTTCATGCCATCTAACTCTCATCACCTGTAAGGTGGGGAAAAATAAGGGGGTGAGCTAAGCCCAGTAAATAAGCTCCTTTGCACATGAGAAATGCTTATGATATGCAATGAATTAACTTTCAAAAAGTACGTATCTCATTGTACTTTAACATTTTAAGAATCATTCTTTTTCTTGGAAAATCTTCAATTTCCATTCTAGAAACTTTATTTTCATCGCGAGCTCACCTGATATATTGTTTAACCAATCAAAATGAAGTGGATCATTCTTATTTAAAACCAGATTTAGTTCTACTGGTAGTATCACCGAAGCGGTAAACGTTTCATTCAATACCGCCGAAGTAGATAACATTACTTTTAATAACACCGAAGTGGCCAACAAAGCGGCAAGGTCAGGTACACCAGTCCCCCGCGCCCCATTTCCCTCGCACATTCTTTAATGATATAGAGATACATTCATTCTTTATTTTTTTCTTTTAAATTTTGGGATACATAATTTTGTAAATACTTTCAATCTTTATAGTAGAACATTTAAATCATGGCCAATGAACGTTACATAATGATATGACACGACATGAATAAGCGTACACACAACAATGTAAGCATCATTCCACAACTTTCACATTTAATAATTAATTATTCATCAACAAGCTAACAACATAGCACATTATCTATACGTCATCCTTCAACATATAATGGACTCAAGGATGGAGTTTATTTACCTCAAGTCTTTAAGATATTCACTTTTAGCAAGTGAAAGGCCTTTAACTGCTTTCAAGATCAATGTGCCACGAATCTTAACATAATCATTTAATAAGTAAGACACAAAGTTCTCATATCATTCATTTGACTTAAAAATCCATGTAATAATTGCATCTTAGCTCACATTCAAGCAAGTAAGATTTAGCTGTCATAAACAAATAGTATTGTCATGATTTAATTAACAAATTCCACATACTTGCTTACAATCTCATAATTTAATTTCATATGCCAAATTATTCATAAATTTAAGTTATGGTTGAGACACAACTACTTTCATCACCTTCATTGTAATTCATTGCATAAATAGGTTCATATATTTTATGAAATACTTTATTTGCATAAAGAAATTAACTCATACTATTATTTTTCAACATCTCCACATCTACTTCTAACTCGATCGTAGCACACCAATTAGCGAAACAACATGGGCATCTAAGTTCAAACCTTGACAATCATCATATAAAAGATTTATCACACAAAAAGAGCTCGTAAACTAACATTTGATTGGCCAAAGTGATTCTCAGGTAAAACTGGCAGGTGATACAAAAAGTGCCATAAAAACTTCTATAGAACTCTAAATGGTGTCAATCTAATTTTAAATGATAGATAACACATAGAAGGTCGTTTTCTAGTTTGAATCACAAAAAATACAATGTCTCCTATGAATTATGACCGTTCAAAATCGGGGGGCAGAACAGGGTACATCATGCCAAATTCATCTAAATATTTGTTCAAATATGTAATATTCATATCCAGTATATTACTCTTTTACTCATCTAACAACGCTCGTTTTGACGTAAAACACAACATAAACTTTATGCATCAAGATAAAGCAACAAAGAGGCAAAATTACTCATTTTCTAGCGAGATTAGGGCTTGGATAGCGAGTGTTTATAAAGAAAAAGGATTGATTGATGGTTGTGAGTGACCAGAAATAGTGTAAATGAAAGGATTCATAACTTACTTTAGATTGGGAGAGGGCTAATTGAAGAGGAGGCTATAAGAATGAAAATAAAGGCTAGGGTAGAGAGTGAGGTTAAAAGGGTTTTTGGCTAAACTTTTGATTTTGACTAATAAAGTCCTCCAATAATGAGTCTTGTTTAATTAAGCCCAAACTTACTTTATTTCTCCCCAAGTCCCTCTTAAAATGACATCTAAAATTTGCTCATTTGAATCTATTTTGACTTTTAGATTTATTCAAAGCACGAAAATATTAGCAATTAAATACAAAATAAACAATGCGCATAACTATATATTCAAAAACACATTTGCACATAAATAGGATTCATTTTAGACACATTGATTATTACAGCCTTTCAGTCCTTTCACTGCAAAATCATAGAAACTAAAATTCATTAACAATAATAAACATAGTCAAAATAATTAATTTTGACAATGTATTAAAATTTAATAAATTCACATAATGAGAGAAAAAGAAACACGGCGTTATAATATTGCCTCAGCATAGTAGATTTTTATGAATCTAAATTGAAATAATAATTTTACTCTTGAAAAATGTCATTGCTATGAGCATTCTAAAGGAATAGTGAATCATAATTATTTTAGGATTTCAATTGATTTGATATTTATAAATTTCGTTTTTGAAATCCTAAAGATTTCATGAATATATCCTGTAAAAGAATATTTTATTGTACTCGCAGTACAAATCTAGACAAATTCGGAAGATGTTGTGTTAAAAATTTATTGACAATCTCATATATTATATTAAATATATTGAATCAGAAGTTTAGTTATTATTTAGAAATTCTTATTAAATTGAAATCTTTTTTATTTGGCATGACCGGTTTGACCATCCCAATATTTTTTTTAATGAAAATATTGAGAATCATTTGAAGAACTGGAACTTTTTTAGATTTCATATATCGCTTATTCTCATTTATTCCAAATGTATCTACAAAATATTTAGGGATGAACCATGATCCATTCACCTTCCATGCAGACTATTTAGATATTTATGATTTGGATCCATTAGAAGTCGCATATGCGATATAACAAATAGCCTTGATATTTATGAGATTATTTGCTTGATTAACTAACTGTGAGCAAATTTTTAGATATAAAGTAAAGATACATTTGTCCTGCTAGTGAATTTTATATCCCAAGTAAATTATGATTACATCTAGTTGGGATATTTTGTTGCCTATGGTTAGCAAAATAAATTTGTTAAACGCCCCAAGTTATTTGATATACCATTTAATGAGAACAATATTAAGTGAAAATGATATTTCACTTGCAATATTATTTTTTATATTATATACCTAATAAAATTTATAATATGATATCCCTTTTGAAATTGGCTTACATTCAGAAGCCTCCCTTTACTTAAGGTTATAAATGCAATTTATGTATAATCACACTACTACAGAATTGAGATGAATATTTTTTGAATGCTGATAATACATGTTCAGGTTTGAAACCTCTACATAACATTTATTTTTCATGCCCGAAGGATGATATATTAGGACATGATTTGCCAATTCATTTGCTAAGTTTACTGAGCATTAGGGGAGGAATTGATAGCTAGTAACAAATATATGAAATGCATGTTTGTAATCCTCGCGTAATACAACACAGACCTGAAGTTTGCAAGATATTTTGCATTTCAGATTACTGATTGTATGGTTACTGGTAGTATATACTAAATTAAAGGCTCCGACTTAGATTGATATAAAATCCTATAAGAGGATTTGAGTATTGATGGCATGCCTGAAGTATGATGTGGTCGATTTCAAAATAAATATTTAGAAATAGAATACGAAGCAAATATTTTATATGATGGTCGTATTGAGGCATAATAATCTAGAAGAATATATAGACATAACTAATAAGAAAAGCCTTGAAGTGGTTCAGATACCTGAAAATAGTAAAACAAAAGAGATCTCAAAATGTTATGTGTACACTGAGAATTAAATGGGATCGATAAGAAATTATTGTCGACAATAAATAAATATTAAAGAGTTCAATGATTGTGGGGATAATGAATTAATTTTTCATCAAAAAATATAATGACATAGAATATTGGCTAAAACAAAAAGTACAGTCCAGTAGATTATCTTAATGTCTACAGTCTAATCATTTGAAAATATATCTTATGTCAATAAAATATCAATAGGTACTTATTTAGAAATATCATTAAATTTATGGTGGTGGTACAATTGAAATATAATGTTCTGTTCAATTAGCAATATATGAAAATATCATAAATATTGTATAATCTGATATGTATGAAGCATATGAAGAATTGTAAGTTCATGTCTAGACTGCCAATATAAATAAGAAAGATATGTGTTGTCTTTTTTCTTTTACTGAGGTTTTGACCCACTGAATTTTCCTAGCAAAGTTTTTAACGAGGCAACTCTACACGACGCTCTTCCGATCTAGAATAATGTATTTTTCTTTCACTTAGATTTTTTCCTATTGGGTTTTTTCCAAGAGCATTGAAGATTTGACGAAGTGATTAAATATAAGAGGACCTTGAATGAATTCAGGGGTAGCAAGCTGTACTTTTTTCCTTCGACCAGTTTTTATAGATCGGAAGAGCGTCGTGACAAGGTTTTAATGAGTTAACATCTTAGACACTCCAAATTTATTAAGAATCAATTGCACTCTTTTTCCCTTAGTTTGGTAGTTTTTTTTTTTTTTTTCCATCCATTGAGTTTTTCTCCAAATAAGGTTTTTAATGATATAGATTAGTCATTTAAAGGGAAATGTTATAAATTATTTCATTATGTTATGAATGACTACTGTACCTCAAAAATCCTAGATTTGTACATATAAATAGGTGTCTTATATTCTCATAATGATACACATAATTCTTGACTTTGTTCTCCATTTTCTTTATATTTTTCTATATTTGTCCTCCTACTTCATAACATTTTTGATTTTTTTCCTTTTTTTCATTTTCTTTTTTCCTTTAATAATTTTTTTAACAAAGTGTTGCATGATAAATAATATTTTGTTGCATGATAAACAATATTTTTCACATTCAAAAGTTTGCTATGCATGTAATAAACTATGTTATTTGCGTAAAAAACTGTGTTATTTTATAAAAATATATGCTTTGTAAAAATCTACGCTATTAAACAATCTATATTATTTGTATAACAAGTTAATGTAGAATACATGATAAAATGGATAGAGGCATAACTGGACTTAAGATCAGGTCAGAGTTCAGGTGTTTGGCACCTTCACAGAAGCAAAACAATGAGGCGATCGAGGCTCATCAACTACTAGTCTATAAGCCTCATTCGCTTTCGGTCATGCGAGGTTGTTTAAGCCTTCAAACTTATGATCTTCTATTTTTCTATTTTTTCCAAATTTTTTTATAATTTAATGTTTTCTTTTTTTACCATAGAGCTTGTCTATGACTGTTTAAATATCATCCAACGTGTTTTAATCATTCATTGCTTAATAAAAACCTATGTTCTTTGAGTAACAAGTTATATATTTGTCTAACAAGTTATGTTATATGTATAACAAGCTATGTTTTTTATGTAACAAGTTGTGTTAAATGTGTAACACTAGATTTTCTGTGTAACAACCTATCTTATTGGGTTAACAAGTTATGTTACTTGTATAACAACATATGTTATTTGTTTAACATTATGTTATGGGTGAACTTCACAAACGATCCCTAACCTTTGCAAAAGTAATAATTTCATCATTAACATTTTTTTCAAGACTGTAGGTTCCCACATTTAAAAAATATGCACAAAAGGTCCCTATAGGCAATTTCTATCTATTTTCACATTTATTTGCTTATAAAATGACCATTTTACTCTCTTTATGTGAAGTAAAAAGAAACTAGCACAAAAACCTTTTAAAAAAATCTAAAAAATTTAAATAAAAGAATGAAAAAATATGTTGTTCTCCATCTAGCCATTCCTAGTACTGCCATTATTTCTCTCCCTATTTTTTTTATGTGGTTGGGGAAGGGTAAGGCCTTCACATAAGTTTCCTCCAACCATGATAAAAAGAAGATTTACCACCCTTTTTTAGCTATTTGTGGACGCAAAACTTTTGAAATGAGAAGGGTTGTAGCGGAATTAACCTTTTTACCCAAAATTTCAAATATTCAATTCTTGTGCCAAAACAATTCACACATTTTTAATCATTTCAATTTTTATAACTTGAATATTAATCACATCTCAATTATCGTTGCTTATTTATGTTTAAATTTCAGAGAATTCATTGCCTAAAATGACTATGACACTAGTCGTGGGGGTGGTGATGGTAATAGTGTTCGGTAAGTGAATAGAAATGATAATATATTGATCAATATATATGTATGACTTGTGTTAAATTGGTGAATAGGAAAACAATATGCAGATAAATATATATATATATATATATATATATATAAAGTGTGTGAAAAAGAATGTGGCACACAGATTAAAATAAATTTTTTAAATTTTTGTGCTTTTATTTTTTTATTTAAATAAATGATAAAATTGTCTCTATTGAAAAAGTAGTGGCGGTGGTGTGAACAATTTGTGACCGGTGATTTCGTACCAATTTGTAACCAACAGAAGGCCACAATAATTGGTCACAATGATATCACAATAATTGGTGATAATCTCAATAATTGGTCACAATAAAATCACAATACTTGTTCACAATTTGACACATGATTAAAAAAAAAAACCCTAATCTATATATTAATAAAATGAGAGGTGTTGTAGTATAGTTTGACAGCAATTTTCCCGCCCAAAATGCTTCAAGTGGGGGCTTTTTGGTTATTATGATTGGTTTGTGGTAACAAATGCAGTAACTATTAATAATTAAGAATTTAAAACAATAAAATTAAAAAGAAAATAACTATCGCTCTATGTAGTCTTCTCCTTATACGATATCAAGTTTTTAATTTTTTTCAGCACATGTGAGAATCTAATTTCTCAAATTTTTATAATAAGTTAAATTATTTTAAATTATTCTTCCCGTGCATCACACGGGTGAAAAACTAGATTGGGTTAATTGCTTTCAATTTACTGTACATTATATTTATTGTAAGATGATACTAATAGAAACGAAAATTTATTTTTACTTATTATTTATCATAATTTATTAAAACTAAATATTGATATTTACGTAGATACTTTGATAATATGTCTAACCGTGTAATGCACGGGTAAAAATCTAGTATAACTTAAAATGGTGTAAAAAAAGATAAGTATTTGTCAAGTTAACCTCAACATGAAGGAAATTTTTTTGGAGGACCCGACCTGTGCAAATCAGCCACTGAAAGGCTATGTCGACCCAACAACAATAAAAAAGGCACTGCTTGGGAGCGACCCAAGAAATAGACTTCAAATTTATTATTTTTCATATTTTTTGCATTCTTGTCTTTTATATATAGTGTTTTTTGACAACTATCTTTTATTTATAATGTGTGTACACATTTATTTTTATTTTTATTTTTATTTTTTTTGACATCATTTATTTTTATTTTGAAGAGCGGTATCTTTATATTATTAATTAAAGGTTGTAATATTTTATTTTATTTTACATTTTTTTTTGTTGGGGGGGGGGGGAGGGGATGGTATAAGGGCTTAAGAGAGATGGGCAGGAGGACTAAAAAGGAATTTTATTTTAAGAATGTTAATTAATCCTCCTATATGATGCTTTGGGAGATGAGTGGGAAAACCTCTGTGGAATAATTATTTCTAATTCTAATAATTGATTAATCTTCCAATACGGTGTTTTGGAGGTTATATGAGTTGCAAATTTTTTCATTCCATATATATATATATATATATATATTCTGTTTTCGGTGGAAAATCATAGGTATTTTTTTTTATTATTTTAGTTCTAGCAGAATTTCATTGCAAGAGGAAGGCAAATATGGAATAGATTCTTTGATTCTGAGGAATGAAAGGAATACGGCGCTAGTTTGTTCTCTTCAATTATAGAGACAAAATCAAGCAATCAAGCAAAATGTAAATTTTTGCTGGTGTTTGGCAATCGAGCAAAATGCACTTATCTGGATGACTATGTCAATCAATTGTGCGTGTTGGAATCAATAATTGTCTTGCTTCAAATGTGCCGTGCAAAGAGTTTCAATGGCTTAGCGTATCAATCGATTTTTATGCCTGATTTAACATGTGTTTGTATATTAATCATGGGAAATTTTTAATTTTAGAACAAAATTATTCCACTTTAACAGGAAATCTTCACCCCTTTAACCATGCTGCTTAAATGACAAAATTACCCCCTATAAATAACTAACTAACTATCCACAGAAAATTTCAGAGTTCAAACTTCTAAATATATATAATTAAGAAGATTAAAGATAAGTAATTTAAATAATCGTAATTAAAGGTTGTTTAGATATAGTTAACCGAATTTGTTTATATCAACCGTTGATATAAGAGCTATGAATTAGAAACAAATTAAAATAAATTAATACGATAAAAATTATAAAAGAAGAAATTATAAAAGAAAACATAACCAAAAAGGTTAGAAAATATAGAGAAAAATTTAGAAATCATAAACAAAAAGTTAACAAAAATAGTAAACCTAAGAGAACAACGGAGAAAGAATTAAAAGTTATAACTAAATCAGGAATACATGTGATAACATAAGCAATAAAAAAAATTATAGAAGACCCAACAAAAGAATAATGTGTAGAAAAATTTAAGAATTAAAATTGGAAGAAATTAAATATGAATCAAGTTAAGATACCTTCAAGACAACCATCATTAACACCTATGGGACAATAAACCCCTAAAGGACAATCACCACCTAGAACAAATTAAATTAATCAAGATGAAGTGGTGAGTAATATAACAAGTAAAACAAATGTAATAAATAGACCAGATGCTTATATTCTACAAAGATAAGATAAAAAACACTCTTCAACTAATTTTTCATCACAACACTAAAAATATTATACAAAATCAAACAATAATACCCTACTCAATATATGCCTTGGAGAAGCATTAGTTCAGAGGGAAAATGGTTAGACTTAAGATGTGTACAAGATATAGACCATGAATTAGAATTATGGACGAAATTTATGGTAATGCTAGCATACACTAGAGAATTAACAAGAAGACAATTCCGGTTAATGTTAGAAACTATAGAAGTATGGCAAGATGGTGAAAAAATAGTAGTGAACTTAAAACAATCGTAAGAGGAAATGACCAAGATGAAATAGAAACAATATTAAATAGATATGAAGAAGTTTTAAGAAGAGAATATACATATATATATATATATATATATATATTTAAAAGGGAGTTGTATGACACAATTTTAATTTTTTCTGGCAGGATTAGCCTAATTATTCCCTCCTAAAGTCTGTCCGGTGGCGTAACACAATTTGCCAGACACTCCTTGCATGGGCGGGTTATTGTTGAAATACATATAATGGGCTTATCTATTTCTAATGGGCTAGACTTCTATTTCTTTTAATTTTTTGAACACAGCTTCCCTCCGCGTTTTTCTTCTTTGTCTTTTGTCCACACTTTCTTCTTCCTCTTATCTATTTCTAATGGACCGGACTTTTATTTATTTTAATTTTAGGGAAATTTAGATCAGACACCCTATTTTTTTAATAAATTTCATATCTACCTTAGGTTTTTTTTATTTTGCATATTTACACATAACAATTACATTTTTGCACCTCCATTTTTAGGGGGATTTTTACTATTTTTTAATTTTGAGTGTTTTTATTGAATTATTTAATAAATTAAAATCATTATTTTAACATGGTCTTAAGGTCCTTTTCAAATTATTATGCAATATTCCATAGATCACGTGGTTGATATCTTTCAGTATATTTTTCAATTTAAAATTTAAACATGTTTGTTTATCATGAGTTAATATCCGTTTTTTTCCTTTAGTTACATATTTTATTCATTTAATTGATTATTTATTATTAATTAAAATAATTAGATTAAAAAATAAACTAGATGTCAGGTTACTGTATGAAGAAGCAATTTTCTCTCGTACTCGTTAGGGATCCAACTCCTTCGCTGGGCCTAAGGACGTGGTTGTTCATTTTTACAGTTAGTAGATGCGTAAGGATACTTCGTACATAGGATCCATTGGTGTGATACGATTGGAACATGATACATTGTGTTGACAGGGATAGTTGATATGTTCTGCAAACATGTAAAGGTCCATAAAGAGATTTCTACTTCCATTTATCCAAGAGTTTCGTTAAAGATATTCACAATGATTATGAAAAATGGGATATTCTAACAATTATCAGAAATGGAAGCAACTTGATACTATCACACAATGCACTATACAAAAGCACGTAAACATTCAGACATAACATGATACATCTGGTAACTTTTTTCCAATTTTATTGGCTAAAAAGTTATTCATTCTGAAGATGAGCGGTATACTAAAAACATAGAGAATAAGGCCCGTGACTTCTTGAAGGTAGAATTTTGCACCTTTTTGGCTAGAGACTCTTCTCTTTGGTGTCACGTAATTGATTTACATAAACACATATGTGTTAAGAAATTATTATTCCTTGAAGTAAATAGGATTAAAAATGTTAATATCAATATAATAATATATTATATTTACATGTCTTTATATAACCAATATGGTAAAATGCGTGAAAAATAAATTGTTGAATTTGTTCTTCATGTGATGTAAAATAATTATTTATATAGATAAACATACTTTATACGCTAAAGAAAGTAGTCTTTAATGTAAAACATATTTCAAACAAAGCACATAAACATCCAAACAAGAGATGATACTCTGGAAACAAGGAAGCCAATTCAAAACTGGTACATCATCTTATAGTCCAAACTTAGAAAGAGACAAGTTATTCAGTTTCAACACTACTTATTAAGGTTTTGATTTGAAGTTCCGCCTTCGCTAACAGCTTCTTTAGCCAAAGATTGGAATTTTACACAATTTGCCTTGATCCATGTGGGCTTTTCGCCTTCTTCCATAAGTGCCTTATATATTCTAGAATCTTTTCTTTTCCGACAATGTCATTCTAATCCCGCTTCACCTTTATTCTCATCTCCCAAACATCCTTGATGAACTTGTTACTATCACATACCTTGGAAGCTAACGAATGAATGTGAAGTTTTCCAGAAAGATGTCTTCACGCTTATTTTCTATTATTAGAATTGAAAATTTTGATGTATCTAATTCCCTCATGTACATATAATCCGAGCTTTAGGTAGAATTCAAATTCATTTGGATGATGTTTTGTGATCCCAACAAATCTGATTCTATGTGTAACTGTATTAAGTTAGTGTGTTATCCAAGATAATTGGGGTTTTAAATAATAATTGTAATTGTTTTTTTTCTTATTTTGGCTGTATATTTTTTTTTTTCCAAAAATACACTACCCATTTCTGGGAATGAAAAGTGTATTTATGCTATTTGTTTATTTTGTGGTGCTTTGTTGGGAGTGTCGCCCATTGTTGGCCCTTTTACCTAAAGCTCCCTTAATTTTATGAACACAGCTTCCCCAGTCATCTTCACGGTTTTCTTCTTCTTCCTTATTCTTTTTTTTTTCTTCTTCAATAAGAGAGGTCCATGATTTATGACACCAACTCGATTCAATTCTGTCTGGGTATATCCTAATCTATCCCAAATCATAATATTCAACACTACTATCTTCTCCTAAATTAAATTTTGAAATGATAAGATTTCAAACTTCCCAAATCAATCCTCATCTATCTACAGCACACCTCTCCTACACGATTCTGCCTCAATTAGGGATTTTCTCAGAGATTTATTCCTTTTTGAAACCCCTTTCTTTAGGGATTTTTCATTAACCCTAAGACTTGTCAATTACTCTTTTATACTTCAAAAAGAGTGCTTATTTGTTGACCTTTTTCTCAGGTTTTGAAAGTTATAGCATAGGGGTTTTTGAGAGTTATAGCAATGGAATTGAAGAATTCTGAGATTCTCTTGATGAGGGACATAGAAAGTTATAGCAATGGAATCAAAGAATTCTAAGTGGTAGTTTCTTGTGTCGGTAGTCCAACGATGGCATGTCCAGTCCAAGTTTAGACCAAAGGAGAACCTTTTTTTTTACTTGCTTCTGTAGGATCGAAAGGTTTTGCCGTTTAAATTACAAAGATTTTCTTGCTTTTTAATTGGAATCGAGTTACTAAGAATCAGTTGATTTTATCTATAGATATGTCTATATGTTCCATTAATTAATCCTTTTCGTAAAGTCCAAAATTTGATTATCATATATGGATTACAGGAAAAGCTAAAATGCAAGGCAAGCATAATTAATTTGTCTATGTGCTTACCGTTCATTTAGTATCAGCTTTGGCTTTTCTTTAGTGCACTACCAATCTAAAATATATTCTGGTAAGTGTTTATTTGAAAATGTATAATTTTATTGATTTCGAAAAGAATTTCTGGCTTTTTGCAGTCAATTTAGATGCTGAAGTGAGAATTGGCATAGAATCTGAAATTTCATTTGCTATTTTTGATGTTTGGGGTAGAACGAGATTCTTAGCCGAAAGGTTGACTTTGAATATTTGGTGGGAAATATGTGAAATTTACAAGTGAAAGGTTTATTCTATTGCATTCGCTTTTGAGTTTATTAATAGTGTTCAAGGAATCTGATTCGGTTCTGTGAAATGCACGTCAAAGGATGACAGAATGTTTGTGTAATAGTTGTATTTCAAGTGACAGTAGAACAATCAAAATTGCAAGAATGAAGTTTTGGCATAGTGATGAGTGTCAAATTTACAACGTTATGTGTGTGTTTTTATTGTAATTTCAGATATGTTAAGTGTTACTTTTATTTTAGTTCTCTACCTACATGATGCTTGTCATTTACTATATTCTTCTTCATACTGTCTTTCTCCACTGGATCAGTTTTGGCACTTTGTTTTTTTTTTTTTTTTTTTGTCTTTTGAACGGTAATTACACATCTTTGAATGATTCAAATCCAATAATAATGTCCTTTTATTGATTGATTAAACTGCTAATTCTTTAGTTGTTTCTCTTTTTCGGAATATATTTTATGTTTCTCAATAAAGACAAGTATAAACCAAATTTACATCTTGGAGGCATTGTTGAACATTAATCATAGGAAAATCTAATTCAATATTCTTAAAAGATCTAATGGCCGTATTAAAAAATGTGTCTGCTAAATCTTAAAGAATCTTTTCCTAAGTTTCTGGGTTGCTTCTTTGTCGGTGAAAACCAACCAATAAGCAGATTAAAGGATTTCTAATCAAAATGATACTTACTGTCTACATGGATAATAAACTCAAGAATTATAGAAGGGAAAAGAACATAGATCTGATGATAGTCTAAAAGTGACATCTGAGTAATAGAAATTCAACAAATGCCTAATTTCAAATAAAAATGAAATGATTACTTTGACAGGCCGTTTGGTCAACATTGTTATAGGGATTGGCAAATAAACCCATCATTCTTATGTTTTATTTCTTTCATCTGACTGAGAAATGCTATATGTTGCTAATAGTCATTTTTATATGCTAGCTAGATAGAAATCTATTCTCTCGGAGCTTCCTACCTAGATGTCTTTACTGAAAAATGATTTTTTTAAAGAAAAATGTATAGTAAATAGTAGTTATAGATCGTGTGGAAGTGTGGAAATTGATTTTCAGTAGAAAATATGTAATTGAAAATAAAGCTTGGCTGTCAATTATTATTTTTGTCATTGATGCATGCAATATAACTTACCATGAGTTTATTTAATTATCAGCATCTCCTTCACCTAATTACATAGGGTGGGAGGATCTTTGCAACAATTGGGGCAGATCTAATTGCCGCGTTTGAAAATCAAATCCATGAGCATGGTTTTATATGTAGTGAAGAATTTTTCAGTGAAGAAGAGTGATCCTTATTATAAACCAGTACAACATGAGTTGAAATTAGGTTTCCTACAGAAGACACGAGTAATAGAGCAATCCATTGAATAATGGCCAGATTTTCAATTGCATCTTTATATCTTCAAACCTTTCAATGATGTTTTGAAGACTTCCTAGAATAACACTGACCTTTTTTGGAATTGCTCTGAAGACTTCCTAGAATAACACTGACCTTTTTTGGAATTGCTCTTACTCATTGATATTTGTTGACAGTATATTTTAAGTCTTATCCTTGGTTAGTTGACTTCTTAATTTTGACCTTTTTGGTATTACTCTTACTCATTGATATTTGATGACAGTATATTTTAAGTCTTATCCTTGATTAGCTAACTTTTTAATTTTTCCTATTAGATATTATAAGCCAAATCACACCAGCTGAACGGGCACGGATAGGTCGTATAGTTGTCACATCCACTGGCAAAGTGAACTTTAATCTCCAACACTTGGAGTACTGATTTGTCTATATTAGTTTTCTTAATTTTTTTTCTTCTTTGAATTAATATTCACTATTTGTCGTATTCTCTTTGAAGTAAAAACTGCATTCCAATGACGTTGTAGGATGATTATACAGTTGAGATGTGCAAAGTTCTGACCCCATGTGTCAATGAACCAATTGTCATGGTTCTCCAACTCTACAATATCAATTATTTCCGTAGTAAGTTTTCTTTCTGAAGTATTTTAAATAATTAAGTGTGTTTTTGATTATTCATAATGTGTTACTACTTTCAAATTGAATGGTACTGGTGATGGGTAGCGCTTGGGATATCAAACTCTTATAATGCGACTAGGCTACTAATTAACCCTACTATCCCAGAAGTCAAAATGTTTACTAACAGGTGAGCTCTTACGTTACTTGAAATAGATTTCAACTTTGCCTATTACTGATGACACAAATATAATTAATGCTTCTATTGCCTTATAGAGTATTTAATGGCACCGAAGGATCATCTCAGACTGCAGCCGGACTGTCTACATACAATTGTGAGTCAATGTTGGCTGAGTTGGAAACTTCTGAAGTTAAGAGCATTGAGCAACTACTTAAAACGGCTGAGGTATTTTTTTCAGTTTTCTTTTTTAATAAATGAGTCTTTTAAGATTTTGGTCACTCATGTATCATAATTAATGTTTCCTTGAAATCATATCCGAGGATGTTTTGCTGTACGTATAGTTGTTACTATTCCCTCTAAGGGTAATTGGTCATACTATGGTTGTCCTACTGAATGGTGTGCTAAAAAGCTAAAAATACATGGGAAAGAGTATATATGTAGCAAGTGCGGAGCTATCACTTCTTCCGGTACTTGGAAATACACTATGAGTGTTAAGCTAAAAGGGAAAAAGAAGGAAGCCACATTCACACTTTTGGAGAAACAGTGTGAGTAGCTTTTTGGCTTTATGGCTTTGGAGCTACGTAATAGGATGACAGTGGTAATAATTAATTACTGCGCTATTTTCATTCCTTGAACCTACATGAGCAATTGTTTCAAGTCTGCAGCTTTCATTTTTTGGTCTCTAAGAGCATCTCCAATGGGAGATATCTTTCAAAAAAGTCATACACACAAAAAAAAAATAATAATAATAAAGTGGACCCTATATGTTTCCTACTTTCTTTTATTTTTCTTTTTTTTAATCATTTTTCTTTCATTTACACCAATTTATCCTCACTTTTCTATTCCAAGGTCAACCTCAAGGTCTAAAACCACACCCCAATGTCCATCTTCCCCACTACTATTTTATCATTATTTTTGAATTTTTATCTATATGTCCCATCTTTTTCACTTTTCCTGCTTTTTCCCTACATCCCTTTCCACCCACTCATTCATTTTAAATAATTATCTCCTCACAATCTCTATTCTCTTCACCTTCACCTTCACCCTCACCCCCATACATGGGAGATGCTCTAATTGCTAGGAATTGGTTGATGGAAGGGCTTGTCCTCCAGTAATAATGGAATTGCTCTCCAAGAAGCTGATTTTCAAAATTGCCACTAAGGCTGATAGTTTAGGGAAAAAAAGGATGTCTTCCTTGTTGACACCGTAGTTGATGATCCAGCTACAATTGTAAAGTATATAGGGTATTGTGCGGCTGATATCCATGTCATTTATGATGTAATCTCTCTTCTCTAGCTTTCTGTTGTTATACTTAGTGAATTATTAGTTGTTTAATTTGATCCATGCCTCATTGTTTAGGATGTTGACTCTGATTCATAGTTTGAGTGAATGTTTTCCAAGCCTTCGCAGAATGATAGTAAGATATATATTACCTCACTCTTGCTTAGATTGAAAGTTTGCCTATTTTTATTAAGTTTTTAATGCCTATGCATTGTTTATGTGATAGACGATTGACTTTGTCATGGATAACGAGGTCACATGTTCGTATATGACTCCTTCAAAGAGGATTTCCACAGATGACTCAGTCAGTAGCTGTGATGGTGAGGCTCTACAGATGTCAACCAATAAATTCAAGAAGGTCATGGTTGAGAAACTTGATTAGAAATAGACATTTCAAGGTCAACTTGAAATGGAGAAGCATTTAATAAGCTGCAAAAGATCAAAGTCGAGAAAGTTGAATAGGTTTAGTGTTGTTGGATTCATTTTTTTTGCTGGGGGTTGATTTCTTTAGATTTGGCAGTGTGGAAGTTGTTCATTAACTGGGTTTCTTTTATTATATCAACAGCATGGTGGCAATACATGTTCTAATAATTTATTTCATATTGGATTTTAGTTTAAGATATTGATTACATAGTAATTGTGTGCTATGGATTATCCAACTTATATGTTATTAGTTCCATGATTGATCAACTTGATTCAATGATTTGGATTATTCAAATTGTGTGATATGGATTTTGGTTCTATGATTGTTCACCTGGTTTGGCGACTATGCTTTCTACCAGTAGTTTTTATGTTATTTGTTTTTGAATTAGAGCTTGGGAATATTAAAATAGTATGATATTGTGACAATGACAACTAACAAAACTTGAAGGTAATTACATTACATCGTCATCTTCTATACGCTATAATCCAAAACACACATTTAACTTAATTATGTTTTTGAAACGGATGCAAAGAACTCATTAAACATAATATATTCTTAACAACGCCCAACTGAATGTGATTGTACCCAATTTGCAAATTCATTTTATTTATTATCGTCAACCAAAATCTGACTCTAACAAATGCCACAGAGTTATCTCGAGTTTGATGAATGTAGCCTCGACTCCATGCATTACTCGAGTTGTTTAACAAGCAATTGCACCTCCACTGCTCCATGCTACCCCATGAATATTGCTATATTTTCAGGGTTGATTGGTGAAAGACTAACAAATAAAATCTCTAAAAGCCAAATATATTGTTCAATACTTCCGATTAAAAACATACTATTTGATACTTAAGATGTTAATCGATAGCGTATGAAAATCACATGTGGTGTCAAACATATGGATCTTTTTCATCAGTTATATGGCCTTCTTGCATCGGTCGAACTATGTAGCCATATAGGTCTCCATGACTACCAATGAGAAGGGGCCAACTAATAAAACCACGTGTGGTAATTCATACACAAGTAATATCTTTTTCATTGGTTACAGGGCTTCTTAATAGAGCTCTATATGACTCCATAACCAAAATTATTTGCATTCGAGAATCTCATAAATCATACTTTGTTAATTAAAATTGAAAAGAAAAAAAAAAAAAACCCAACATATAAGGACCAAGAACCCCTTCCAAAAGCTACCCAAATGTTTTGTTAACAAACTTTCCTAACAACCAATGTCACAAATAATGTGCATATTGTAAGTAATCAGAAATTTAGTGCTGGAACTTCATTATATAAAAATTATAGGATTGTAGGTTAGCAATTAGTTACTCATGGAAATCGAGCTTCTCATATTCTTTCGACGGATCCCAAATGGCAACCTTTCGAAAATACCTCTTGTTTATCTTGGTGATATCTCTCTTCTTCTTCTATTGAATTCACGCAGGGGATTTATTACAAGATACTGTACATTACAATCGTATATTGCTATTCCTTTGTCATCAATCCAGTTAATTTTTGACAATAAGTAGACGTGAACTCTATGTCGCTAAATTCCAATAGCGTCTGTTGGGTTTTATTCCATTGAAGAACTGTTAGTTTGTTACCGTATTCAAGCTTTTGGAGTCCCTATTAATCACAACTCATAGTCTTTGTTGGAAGAAGACAACGATTCGACCAATAATATCTATCGTCTACATCAAGAACATTTGGTACGCCACTACATAGAACATATGTGCTTGATTTGATACTGCATAAAATTCTCAAAAGTATGCAATTCGAGTTTAATTCCGTTTCCATTACAAGTTGTGTGCCTTTTTGTTGTTAACTTTGCACACCCATCGGACTTTGAATTAGTGACAGTTAATAAATTTAATCTATAAACAGCCAAATATCCCTAGCAATGCATACAAAGATAATGAATGGATGTAGTCATTTTAGTATGCTCTCAAAAACAATGCAAGGGGAACACTTTTCCCATAGAGGTTAGAAAATATTATGAGCCTAGAACAAATCAATGATTATTAAATACAGGAAAAGTATAATGAGACGAAAATTCCTAGCCACTGTTTCCCAAGTCACAAGTCGAAAGGGTTGAAGTTTATGATTTGTGATAGTAATGGGCAATGGAGTAACAAAATTGTCAATGTGATGTTCAAGGAAGTTTTAAGAAATTTGGATTAAAATTAAGTTGATTAATATTACACACCTTTCTTTTCTTAGTTGTCTTTTTTTATTATTAATTCAGTTTTTCTATAGTATTCTAATTTCGTTTATCAATTATTATTTTTATCTTTACTCGATGTAACTCTATGTTTGCAATTTTTTTTTTTTATTTTTTCTTAGGTGGTAGGTGCTTCCACTTATCATCCTGGTCCATCACATTGATATCCTCCCATTACTTTTAATTAGAAATAGAAATGAGGAAGCTAACAAAGCCGTCCACCATTTCCAATGGTCGTACATGACAATGTGATGAGAATTATGGTGAGTACTCTCTCCATGTATTTCATCATTGTGAATTAATCACTACCCATATTGAACTTAATTAATTGGCTATAATATTTTAAAGTGATATTTTAACAGAGCCAAATACCACCATATGAAAAGATTTGTCAATTTAATATGCAAGACAACAAACTTGCATCTTCTTCCGAAAATCCAACGAACTCTACTTTGTGACTTTAATGGTAGCGATTCTGTGGATAGTTAACTTAAATTCAAACTTTATTTGTTCTATCTATTGCTTAACATAATAAATTGATTGATTCAGTAGTTATGAGAACAGCGATTGTGACAAATAGAGCACATCATATGGTCCATAATATCCCTGTTCAATTTTCTTCAAATGATGATTTAGATTCTCTTATTCCGTTAAATGTTGAGTATATGGAGGAAAGTAATCTTGCAACAAATTTCGGTAAGTTATTATCTTCATTCTAATGCACACAGTCTTCAATTTTGGAGTCAAACCATATTTTTCTCCTTCTTTGATTCAGTTTATTTTTCTTTCTTGAATAATTGAGTTAAAATAGGTCTATTATGTTATTGTTTATTTTTATGGGAAATTTTCTCTTTTCATCCCCAACCTTTGCCAATTTTAACAATTTTATCCCCAACTTTTTTTTTGAAGCGTATAGGTCCCCAACTTTTTTTTGAAGCATATAGATTCCCCAACCTTTTAGAAATACACACAATAGGTCCCTCCTCACATTTTAAGTTAAAACTGTCCGTTAACATGAGGGTATTTTTAGAAATTCATAGAATATTTGATAGGGAAATTTTCACATTTCATCCCCAACCTTTGCCTATTTTAACAATTTCATCCCCAACCTTTTTTTCACCACCATAGGTCCCCAACTTTTGAAAAAATAAGCATAATAGTCCCTTCACTGTTTCCATCCAAATTTCTGTTAACTGATCCACTTGCACCTCATGTAAGAGTTTGGTTTAGGAGTATTTCTAGCTATTCCTGATATTTGATATAATACAAACTTTTAAAACGATCAAACGATCAAACTCAGACTTCACGTTTAATTTGGTTTAAGAGTATTTCCAGTTATTTCTTTGGTGTATAATTAATAGATATTTGCCTTTGATGTTGTATTCTTATGTTTAAATATCCAGATTACATAATGGTACGGATAGCAATGGGTAGGGTTCGGGCGGATCGGGTCCGCCCCGCCCCGACTGGCAAAACTTTTTCCTTGCCCCGCCCTACCTCGACTCGCCAAAATTCGAGGCAGATCTGGTCGGGGCTTTTACCTCGTTTACTAACCTATTTAGATTTATCTATATATATTTTTTATTTTTTTCATATATTTTTTATGTATTTTTATTTCTCTCCATATTTTTTAATTTCTTAAATTTAAATGGTGCAGGGCAATTCAGGTCGACCATGGCCCGCCCTACCTCGTGACCCTGTTTACTCTGAATTGACCCGCCCAACCAACCCGATAGGCGGAAAAAATTTACCCCGTTCGGACCTGGGCCACATGGGCTCTCGGTCTGGTCAGTTTAAATTGTCATCCCAGGTGGTATCTAACTTTGTCTTGGATACTATCAAAATTACGAATCCAAGACAAATTTGGATACCACCTAGTCCATTATATAATCTGAATATTTGAACACATAAGAATACAACATAAAAGGCAAACATCTATTAATTATACACTAAACAAAAGTCTTGCCAAATATTAGGAACAACAAGAAATACTTTTAAACCAAACTAAATGTAAACTCTGAGTTTGATCGTTTTGAATTGCATCAAATATTAGGAATAGCTGGAAATACCCCTAAACTAAACCCTCATGTGTGGTGCACATGGATCAGTTAATAAAAATTTGGACGGAAAAATTGAAGAAGGACCTATTGTGCTTATTTTTTCAACGGTTGGGGACCTTTGGTGATGAAAAAAATGTTGGGGATGAAATTGTTAAAATAAGCAAAGGTTGGGATAATATTATAAGAATTTTTTAAAATACCCTCATGTTAACGGACGATTTTAACGGAAAATGTGATGAATGACCTATTGTGTGTATTTCTGAAAGGTTAGGGACCTATATGTTTTAAAAAAAAGGTTGGAGATGAAATTGTTAAAATTGACAAAGGTTGGGGACGAAATGTGAAACTTTCCCTTATTTTTATGAATTGTTTTGAAACCCAATTTGACTTAGCTAGCTTTGTATTTCACTTATGGTGTCAAATGTAGGGGCTGATAATCCTGATCGTTATAAAGTGTTCCATGATCATGATTCTGAGATAAAATCTCTAAGGCACCCAAATCAAATGAGGGAAGGGACCGTAGTACATGAAGTAAATATTTGCTCTACTTCAAGTGATGTTTTGGATGCTTTACATCTAATCAATGTTGATGCTATTGGTGTAAATGTTGCTCCATCAAATTTGCGTGACTCCCTATTTTATCCAGTAAGTAATTTGAATTCGAACTTATAAACCATGACATTCAATTCACTTCAACGATCACGTGTAGAATGTGCAGTCAACTTATTTCTATATTATAAATTATAGGAAATGCAAATGAACGTATAATCCTAGACAATGAGGAAGGAGAATATGGTGAGAATTTTGAGTATTTTTACTCATTACTTTCTATATTGTAATTCGCCGTTTAGATACCTTTTCTAGTAAATGAAATTAAATTCTGGTCTCTTAGCTCTGGGTTTTCTATTTTTATGATTCATATTATTCTATAGGATTGTCATAGCATTTGACAATCTCCTGTTCTATTTAGAACATAGATATAGGGAGTTGTTTGACAATGGTTTACTTAGCGATGATGAAAATGCCGTCTCTGAAGGTGTGTAAACATGATTGTAGATTCTAAGAAAAATATTAAAAAATTTAGTGCACTGTCTATAACTTGCTTATTGGTGTTATTACAATACAAGGGAAGATCTTTAGTATGCGGATTTGTCAAATACTGGTAAGTTTTCTCTTTTATACTATCCTTGGAATATTATGTTCTTTGTTTCGTCCCCGATTAATGTTCTTAGCGTATTTTCATTACAGTCTATTTAGTGATTCTTAACTCAAATCTAGATATTAAGTCAATATAAAATCTTAATAACTATATCAAATTTGCTATAAAGACTTTTTAATGTGGTCTACACCTTCTATGATGGGGTAAAAATATACAGAGTACAATCATCTTAACGATAAAAAATAAAAAATAAAATTCAGTTAAAAAAGCATAATCTTGAATTTGAAATAAATGCCAATATATTGTTAACTAAATACTAATATTCGTATTGAAATGAAATGATTAGCTCAACAAAAGAACATAGATAAATAAAGGTTGAGAAACTTTCGTGAAAATTACTCTATTTTTAGACTCTTTGTGACAATTATAAGATTTATAATTACACAAGTTATGCAAATATAACACACATTAATGTTAGTAATGAAAAGTTTTTTTCGCCCCTTTCGATGGGAAGTTACAAAAAGTTTATCATATGAAAATTAGATTTTAATCTTTATTTTTAAAAAATAAATGGTACTGAATTTTATTATTTTTACCATTTAGTAATTATAAACAAATTGTAGGATGAATTATCTATAATAAGGGAAGTTATTCATTAGCTTTATCGCTCGATTTTAGTTAGTTTTGGTTGATAAACTTTATTATTATTATTGTTATTATTATTATGATGACGACGACGACTATTTAATAATGGATTATCTGCATAAATACTTAATATAGCTTAAAATCTTACAATTCGTAATTCGATTCATCGGTCCAATTCACAGCACCCATCGATTCAATTCAAAATTACGATTTTAACAACCATAGATAAATAGTGCTTTGTTATCATTATGGGAATTAAATTTTACCTATGAACTAATCAAGTAATAAAACAGTTGAATATCTAAAATAACTAAATGTTAATGAAAAATTTACACATCTATGATATTGTTCAGGGTTGAATTTGAAATTGAAAATCAACTAATCTAAAATTAGTCAACTAAATTTGAATTATTTTGACTAAACAGAATTTAATACATAATTAATTTTGCTTATTGTTATATAAAATTTGCACACATCTCCGTTATTTTTCAAAGTTGAATTTGAAATCAATTATTTGTAATCTAAAAATAATAAACTAAATAGCCTGTAAAGTAAAAACAGCATTTGTATGATGTTGTTTAACGGTGAACACGAGTCCAACATGTAAACTAAAATTATTAACTAAATCTCTTTAATTGTCCTACAATTCACTCTCTATGTGCTCTACCTAAATAAAATGAAATAACATATTTAAAACTTGACAAATCTAATCAAATTATAGTTTAATATAAACAATTTGTGACATCTATTAGAAAAATTAATGTGTCCAACGCTAAATATATTAATCATGCTTTAAGCTAAAGATCCGACGCTTTTTTTATTACCTATATGATAGCTACAATTTACGTAAATGTTCGTTTTGATGAACATTTCGATAAGTTATGTGTTTTATATATGTATCATGTGGTATATGAAATATGAATCACGTATTCCCTATTTTTTATTGCTTTCGAGGATAATAAATTATTCACTGTTTTTCTAATTTTATCACGTCGCGAATAATTCTTAATCCATGTACAATAATATTCTAAGCAGAATATTATGACATTGGAAACCCCACAGAGGAATGTCCATATTATGGAGCATTTTTCTGGTATGATAAGAGATCCAACAAAGGTAGAGACAAGGAGAATCCGAAGTTTTCCTTGTGTTGCATCAAAGGAAAAATTGTCTTACCACTAATGAAAGATCCCCCTAGAGTTCTTAAGGACTTACGTTGTGGTAATGATGAAAGAAGTAAAAACTTTACTGAGAATTTACGCTCTTACGATGCAATGTTGTCGTTCACTTCAATGGTTGGCAAAATTGATAAGCGCTACAACACTAGAAGTGCACCACATGTATTTAGGATAAATGGTGAGAATCACCATATGATTAGTACTTTATCGCCTCAAAAGGGTGAAGCACCCAAATTTGCCTAGATGTGGATTACTGATGCTGGAAATAAGATTGCGAATAAAATTCATTCTATTCGGTAAGATTATTATGCTTATCCTCTACGAATAATTAAGTTGCACATTTTTCTAAAGTTGAATGTACAAGATATGTCGTTTCTAATTTCACCTATTGTATTTTAGCGTGTTATCTGGTGAAAATAACTTACGTGAGGATATTGTCGCTGACGTAAAGGGATGCTTGATTCAAACAATGTCTTATCTCTATGGTTTAGAATGACTAGAGACAGAGTTGATCAAAATGAGGTTGCTAACATAAAACTGAGGCTTATTGCAAAACGGACTAGAGATGGAAAGATGTACGCCCTTCCTGAAAAAAAAGAAGTAGCTGCAATAGTGGAGGCCAATCTCGACTCTTCTCGAGGGGAGCGAGACATTATCATCCAACGGATCAATAAGTTGCACCCACAGTACCTCGGTCTTCAAAACCCATTGCTGTTTCTTTTTGGTCATGATGGCTATAGGAATGATATCAAGCGAGGGGTCTCAGATTCAACATCTACATCTTCAAGGAACACAGTCACACAAAGAGAGTACTTTGCTTTTAGGATACAAGAGCGTTCTGATGAATCATCATACATCTTGAGGTCCAAGAGAGTATTTCAACAATTTATAGTCAATGGATGCACAATGGTTGAGTCATCTCGACTATAATATATTCGGTCTCACCAGAGGGAATTATGGTGTGAAATGTACAAAGGCTTGGATGATGCAGTCGATAAGGAGGAAATTGATACTAGAAAACTTGGGAAGCAAGTAATATTACCTCAGACATTCACAGGTGATACACGTAACATACCACGGAATTGTCAAAATGCTATGGCAATCTGTTGGTGGGCCGGCTATCCCAGTTTGTTTATTACCTTCACCTGCAATCCTAAATGGCCAGAGATCACCCGATTTGTTGAGAAAACAGGTTTGAGACTAAAGGATTGTCTTGACATCATCTGTAGAATATTTAAAGTCAAGCTAGATCATTGATCAAGGACCTCAAGAAGAAAAAGATTTTCGGTGAAGTTAGAGCTGGTAATTAATTCTTTTATTGTTTTACTATAATAATTCTCCTTTTAAGCCTTGCCATCAATAATTTTATTACTATTATTCTTCAATCCTTGAGTTAATCTTTATCTCTTTTATACTTCACAGTGATATACATTGTAGAATTTCAAAAGCACGGACTACCCTATGCACATATTTTGTTGTTTCTGTCTTACCCAAAAAGGTCTCCTAATCTGGTCAATATTGATAGACTTATATCAGTTGAGATCCTAAATTTGAAAATTTCTAAATTCAGAGTAAGTCGTAGTGATACGACTTTAATTTTATAAGAAAATCTATCTACAGAAATTGTTTTTTTTTTTCTGTCACTACACAAATAAAGCGTGGAAAATGGTTAAGACCGAGAAGGATTGAAGATCAGCATTTGCTGGATATTGAATGCCTTACAGTAATTATTATAAATACTGACAACATTGTAGAAAAAACAATTGCAATTTCTCAAGCCATGATCCGTCAAGGGAGCTAAGGTTTATTAGAAAAAGAAAGCAACATCTCTGCTGAATAGTCTCCATAAACGATAATGTACTCAAGAGATAGAGAGGATTATTTTAAAGATGATGAAAAAGTGCGTAGCTATAGAAAAGGTGTTAGAAATGATAATGAAAAAGTGACGTAAAAATGATTAAAATGTGATGGTCCGGACTGGATCCTCGGATCCCACATCGCTGCTTGATGTGTGTGTGCTCCAACTTATATACTGACTCCACGTACCACAAAATTTTCATAGTTTTGTGGTATAGTGTGTTGGTTGCGGTTGGGGTGTGTGTTGAGTTTGTCAAAAAAATGATTAAAATGTGGAATAAAGGAAAGAGAGATGCTATGTCAATAGATTACCACAACTACAAGGGTGTACTATTAAACAACTTGAAGATGGCCGACTAAGGTAGACATGAAGAAAGCTTAAAAATCTTGAGGTTTGCACTATGCATGTATTTGATTTCAACAACAATAATGACAACAATGCACATTAATAATAGAGTCCGTTTGGCACTGTTGTGCACGCTACATGAGATGAGAAATTTTTGAAAATTTTTTGTCTACCTCATGTCTAATGATATTTCAGATAATTGCTTTTCCGATTTCCCTATATGCTTGACAAGTAGCAAATTCAATTTTGAACTCATGTACCCTTACCAATTAAATAATAAATTAGGCCCCTCTATATCTACTTATTCTCTACTTGCTTAAAGTACCGAGTTTGGTACTCTTGAGATACCAGAAATTTCTTCAATAGACATTGTTTAGCGTTGCTGAGAATTCAATTCAAAAAAGATTCCTTTTAGAGACTCCAACAACATGAATGCTTGGCTATCAATTGGCGCCATAAGAAGCCAGCAATTGGCGCTAGAATATGTCCATTCCTTTGGAACAAGAAATTTTTTGTTTTGGGGATGTGAAAATGGTATGGGGACTATATCTAGTTCTTAATGGAACTTGACAAATCCCTCCTGAATGGTATGGGGACTATATCTAGTTCTAACAAAATCCCTCCTGACTGGTCCATGGAAGTTGTCTATCTCCGTTACGAAGGTAGAAATAGTCTCCGTATCATACTTCAAAAAATGTTCACTAAGAGTTATACTAAACTTACACAATTTTCTTATATAATTTTTTTACACAATCACATTTGACAACATTCTTTGTTCTTTTTTTTTCTTTCTTTCTTTCACACACCACACATTAAAGTTAAATCACATTGTATGAAGTAGATTCTTTAGGATTTGATTTTATGAAAAGTGATTTTTTAAAAGAATATGCAGTTAAAAAGTAGTGTAGAGAATTGTGAAAAATATATTTTTAAAGAGTGTGTTGTTTATAATGAATTGACACAGAAATAGAGAAGAATTATTTCTAAAAAGAATCCAATTCATAGTATCCATGTCTAGTTCTTAATGGAACCTGAAAAAATCCCTCCTGATAGGTTCACAGAAATTGTCTATCTCCATTATGGAGATAGAAACAGTCTCCGTATCATACTTCAAAAAATGTACACTAAGAATGTAAGTAGAATTATATTAAACTTACACAATTTTCTTATACTATTTTTTTTACACAATCACATTTGACAACATTCTTTTTTTTTTTTTCCCTTTCTTTCACACACCACACATTAAAGTTAAATCACATTGTATGAAGTAGATTCTTTAGGATTTGATTTTATGAAAAGTGATTTTTTAAAAGAATGTGCACTTAAAAAGTAGTATAGAGAATTGTGAAAAATATTTATTTAAAGAGTGTGTTGTTTATAATGAATTGACATAGAAATAGAGAAGAATTAATTCTAAAAAGAATCCACTTCAGAGTATCCATATTGGTAGTGCTAAAGTAGGTTGTTAGTGGAGTTATTAGTTAATAACTCAAAAACAACTTACATTAGTGGTGTTAAAGTAATTGCTAAAAACATTTAATTTAACAAATTGTTAGTTTTATTATTAAAATTAACAACGAACTTAACACTTTATACGATATAATTTCCTTTTTTATTTTAATTAAATTGGGATTGGTCCACTATTTCACTTTTGAATTGATAATTAAATTTAACACTTTTATGTAAAATCACCAATGTGGCACAAGTTAATAGTTAAATTTAACTTGCTTATGTGTCCTTTAATAATTACTAAAAACTCTACTTTTTATTTATGTGAATAGTTAATTTTAGATCGGAAGAGCGTAAAACTTTAGTGCTCTAAGAGCAATGAGAACTTGGTGCTCCATCCACTACATTTTCATCATGTGTATTATTACGGTCCTACGACAACACCTCACACCTCATCACCCACTATATTTTTGCCATGTGTATTGTTAGGGGTGTGAGGTATTGAAGTGAGACCCTTAATAATACACATAGTGAAAATGTAGTGGATGGAGCACCGAGTGCTTAGTGCTTCTGGAGCATTGAAATTTTTTCTGTGCTAAAGTAAGTTGTTAGTAGAGTTATTAATTAACTAGTCATACACCCGTGCGTTGCACGGGGTAACCAAATAAACAATAATTTGAGAAAATTAAGAGTAATAACGTTGTAACATTTACCCGGTGTAATACTTAACGTTGTAACATTTACTCGGTGTAAGATTTACCTTTGACAATACTTTTGACATATACTTTTGAACTCGTACTTTTGAAAAACCATCCTTGCCGCTATCTTTTAATGGTCTAGATTTAATTATCAAACCTATTAAAAGTTTTAGCAAACACATTAAATTTACTACATTATAAATAGGTCAACTTAATGCTATTCTTGAATTATTTCCCTAACCAATTAAATTTAATTGTCTACATATAATACATGATATTATGAATGTAACTAAATCAGTTTAGAATATATTTACTATTGTCAATTGTAAAAGACATCTGATTACAATAATTTAAATAAATAAAGTGCTTTAAATATAGTTTAATTATGAATGCTTACGCACAGATCCGGCTAAAAAGATAGATAAGGCTCCTGATAAGAAGCCTTAACCCTCACGTGGCGGAAATTTAATGAGGGGCCCCTATTAAATTTTTGCCACATGAGTGGTAATAATTAAAGTAAATTTTACTTACACACATCTAAGATCATAATAATTAATTATCTAATTTAAGTAACTAAAGCATTTTAGAATATATTTAACATTGTCAATTGCAATCAAAAGACGTTTTATTACAATAATTTAAGTGATTAAAGTAATTTAAATATGGGGCGGTTCCGTTAACCAATAAATATGACTTATGAATTTGACAAAGAATTATATCCGTAGCTTCAAATAATCTTATAGTGTGTATTCATCCCACTGATTAATAATAAATCTTATTTAAGATAATTTTTATTTCTATATTAATCTCAATTAAACTAATTATAATCTCCTCTCCAAACACTTTTAGATAAATCAAAGTAGAAAATTAAAATTATATTCTCCATAATCAGTGGTTGCTAGATCAAAATATTGTAAAAGATAAAAAAAAAGATAAAAAATGAATGATTTAGATTGAATGCTTGAAAAAAAATCAATTTTCCAGAAAAGCTCCATATAACATGGTAAAAAAGTACAATTAATGCTTCTAGGAATCATTAAATTAAACATTTTTAAAATCTCAACTTTGAATTTGGCTGAAGGACACCAGGGGAAAAAAATAAAGAAGAAGAAGAAGTAAAGGTTGATTTATTTTTACTATAAAAATAAATCAACCTTTACT
>CAVNYN010213994.1:0-15337 GCA_963692815.1 Nyctanthes arbor-tristis | reverse complement strand
AAAACGCGCCCCAAGTTACACAAAATAGGCTCATTGAGCCTAATAATCCAAACTTAATTTCCTAGGCTACGCCAGCCTACCACTGGGGTAAAACGCGCCCCAAGTTACACAAAATAGGCTCGTTGAGCCCAATCAGCCAAACTCAATTCCCTAGGCCGGATTCTAAAAAGGAACGTTCCTGTCAAGGCGACTCTCGATCTGACAAAGAATCTGAGCTTAGTTAATTGTAACTGACCATAGATTTGGGTAAAAGTAGGGAAAAGGCCCACAATATGCATAGGAATCCTGGTCGGCCACAATACGCAAAGGAATCCTGGTCGGCATAAAAGGACTGATCAGGATCTACAAAAGATAATGTCTTTTGGGTGTTCGAGTAAAGGCAAACCGGATCGGCCAAAAAGACCCGATCTGGGTTATCAAGAATTAGGCATCAAATGGTGCTTGGAAACACATTGAGACGTGTTCTGGATTGGCCGGACTTGACTTATCCGGGTAACGAAATTTTAGCGAGATGTGGGAACGTGTTGCAAATCGGTCAGAGGTTTCCTACTATTGCACAACACTTTGGCAAAGTTTTAATACTTTGTTAAACTCTAGTTGAGAAATATCTTACCCAATAAAAATGTTAACACTGAAGCCACATGATCGGACAATATAGTTGATAAAGCTTTAGATTGGAGGTTCATAAAGAAAGCAAAAATACAAGTGAAATCGAGTTGAGTTCAGAAAGCAAAGTACTAATCGGGGTCGTTACATACAAAACTTAGTTCATGTTGAAATTTTAAAGTTCAGACCGGACGTGAACGTGACCAGCCGGATACCTCCGATCCCAACTCTGCAAATAAAGGTCATTTTGACATAAGTCGAGATCGGCTGATTATGGCCGACCAAATCAACAATATGAGGCAACTCACAAAATTGTGATTAAAGCCCGGATAGGGTATGCAGATTCAGAATAAAAAGATAGTAAAATCTTTGATTTAGTTGAACAGTAAAATAAAACCCGGCTTGGGCGAGACTAAAACAAAATAAGACACAAAAGCGAATAAACAGATAAAACTGATGAGTCTACTTCTCTCGCTAACCAGTAGCACTTTCATTGATAATTGGCCCCATTTCATGTGTATGGTCCTCTGCTCGGGCCTCCCCAGGAGCGCCCACTGACCGGTCCCCTTTAGCGTCACTTTGAACATGGATGATGGGAGTTCGAACATCACTGTTCTCTGGGACCGGTTCCCCTTCCTGCTCATCGTCCTCAACGATGATGTCAAGGTCGGCTTCTTTTTGAGCCATGAAGTTAAGTTCATGTTCGGGCTTTTGCTCCGCAAATTTCTTCTCAAGGACTGAGATCGGAGTTAGGCAGCAAATCTTTCACCTTCTAAAGCATATCATCTTCTCCTAGGATGAAGGAGTCCAGCTGATCGGCCTCGTACAACTTTGATTTATGGAAGGACCTGACGTGAGATCGGAAGAGCACACCCTCCTAAGACACCTCTTTAGCCTGAGTGAGCTCGGCCTGAAGCTGATTGACATTTGACCGGTAGTTCTTCTCCATAACTTGAATGTTAGAAGTATAGTTTTGGAGGTCAGTCAATTGACCAAATTTTTCAGTTTCATAGGCTTGTTCGGCCTTCTTCAGTTCCTTCTTCAGGGCCACCAGTTCAGCATGTTTCTTATCAGTCTCTTCTTGCAGCTTCTCAGCATTGTCTATAATGTACTTGATTTTGGATCATGAATGTGTCAGAACTGATAGTAGTTGGCCAGCCAAGGATGATACCGAACTGACAGCTTCCATGGCGTCCATTATTTGAATTGTTGTTCGTCCTTTCTCATCCAACTCCGAGAAACCATCTCATCTGCCCTCTTTACGCTGGTCGATAGGCTTTCTAGATCTATTGGGCATGTGATGGCAACCGACCTAGTGTCCCTGTAAATTCTTGGCAACTTGCCCTTCTTTTTGGCAAACTCAATGGCCCTAAGCTCATACACGGGCAGATAGTACCGGTTCATATATTACTTACTGCCCGATGGAATAGTGGCCTTATCAACACCACCCTTTGGGGTCTCTGAACCAGTTGGCTGACTCTTTTTTGGTGGGGGGCTTTGGGTTAGTCAGATAGGGCGTCTCTTTAGGTCCGTCGGAGTGGGGGCCGGAACAACAACAGAACCTCTTGGAAGCGTTTTTCCGGCTGGGTTCGGATGGTTAGACTTTGCCTTCTTAGCACGAAGGGCAGCTGTGCCTTCCATTCTTTCTTCTTGAGATTCCAGGTCAGCCTGTTTTTTACCCTTTTTTCTTGGAAGGATGATATCCAATATCGTCCTTTGCATGCAGGAGATGTATCAGTGGTGAATAGGGAATTCTATTCCCACTACGAAATGAACAATATACGCAATAATAATATCGTAATAATATGGTCAAACCTAGGTTTCTCCGGATCGGAGTGGGACAGAGGCCAAAGTCAAGTGATGTGGTGAGTCCGGCCTTGAATAGATTATCTTCAGTTATGAGGTCTTTGTAGTGGATGCCTTCGTAATTATCCCCTAATAAGTTGATGAATTTTTCTTCAAGCTCTTTTGTTCGGCAGTGCTTCACATTCCCTGCGAAAAAAGGATATTTCAAGAGAAAGTTAAAAAGCAGTCATCTGAAAGTCACGATCTCAAAACAACTCACTATAAATGATAAAGTTTTCAAGCACAGCCAAATCGTCCACGCGGTTCAGATCGCCACTCTCCAGAGACCCAAAACCAATCACAGGGCCAATTCTTTATTAAGTCCGGAGGTGTCTGATCGGATTTCGGAGGCCTTGACGGACGAAGGCATAATAGAAGCACAGTCCAGCCTTATCCCTCTTGAATTCATAAAAGTGACTGAAACCCGATGGCATCGGCTCCCCCAGTCTTGCCAAAGTATGATGAACCCAAGAATCATCCTCCAACTATTGGGTGTCACTTGGGTTGGGGCCATCTCGAAATAATGAAAGAAATAAGTAATGATACGAGGGAGCGGAAACCTGAGACCGACATCCAGCATGCCTTTAGTGCAGGCATTAAACTTGACAATATCAGGGATGTCGTACTCCCGATGCCAAGCCGTTAGTTGAGCCACTTTCACTCGGGATTGTAGGCCAATGGTTACCCAAAGAATGCTTTTTGATCGGACGAGGTTTTTAGGTAGAGGGTTTAGAGTGTCCCATTACTGATCGTCATCCCTGAACTGCACAAAGGGGAACATTATTGGATGGGACTTCTGGTTAAAGAACAACCTCGTTGGCTTCTGTAGGAACTTATCCAATTGGGACATCCATTCAGAACCTAAAACTGTTACCAATGAAAAAAATAAATGTGTTATAAAGAGGCTTCAAAAGAACTCTTGAAAGAGGAAGGATGCAGCGAGGGAGCATGTTAAGCTGCGATTGAGCCTAAGTCTCACTCATTTCGTAGGATCGACAACAGAAGAAGCTTGAGGACTGGACTGGTAATCGAAACCTACACCGCCATACTCCGTTTCGTATACCTCCTCTTGATTATAGTAGAGTTCATCCTCACCGTTCGTATAAGTGTCCGACCTAACAGTCCTTTCATTTCCTAAACCCGCATCGGCTCTATCGCCGACCTCGGCATCGTTAGCGCCTTCCGATGTCTCCCAGGGAGACGACCGGCAGGAATATTTGATTTTGGTATTTGACATGGCTTATTGGAGAGATAAAGGAAAAAGGAAGAAGAGAGAAGGTTTACCTAACCTGTGACGAACAGAGCTCTTGTGAGAAATGGACAAACAGAACTTCGGATCGACTGGAGAGAGAAATTTTACAAAGAAAACTTTGGGAAAACTATAGTGAGGATTGTGAAAATGGCCCCTATTTATAGTAGGGGAACACGGAACTCGAAGAAATGCTTCTCGAACCGCAGGGCACCATGATTAGGTATGTCTGTACGCCGCCAAAACGAAAATCAACGATATGACGAACTAATCCTTGTGTGCCACTGTTGAAGACTGTTGACTCGATCAGTGTGCTAACTCAAGGAACTGAAATGACGGCCACTCACCCGAGCTCATCTTTATAAGCATTGTTTGCATATATCTTGCTGACTGATCCCAGCTTCCAGCAAACGATGAGGGAAATTCTTGATACCGATTCACCACATAAGTGACTCAGATGCAAGAGTGTCCGCATCTGGATCGGATCCTTTTGTCCGATCCAGAGCTCAATCTTGACTGTTATCCGTAGAGATTTACAATAGGATTCGAGATCGAATTTTAATGGCTGATCCAGGTTCTCTGATCCGGGCTACACGGCCTGAACGGATTATGAAAAATGGTAATGACGAGCCCCTGGAGAACACAATGAAGGCATTAACAGTTAGTTAGTTATTTAGACAAGACTAAACTGACATTGTACTTAGTATAATTAAATTGAGTTTGTGTTCAAACAAAATGTATAAAATTCCGAAAGCACCCCGAGTCTCACCTATAAATATAAATTTTTGGGTGCCATTTATGGGGTCTTTTTGCCTAGATAATAGAAATTAGAGAGAGAATATTTATAACACTTGTATCTGTATCTGACCTAAAACTCTAATCAAACTACTTCCGTTCACGACACCACACCGGGTTTCATCACGGCTAGGAACCCCAGTGCCACCTCTCCATCTCAATACGCTTTCATTGCTGACTTGCGCTCACATCTGAACCTACTGTGAACATGGTTATATATTTATTTATACATTAACATTATACTTTTTATTATACTAGTTTTTGCACGTGCGTTGCACGTTTTTTGTTTTACTTTTTGCTTGAAATCGTGTGGATTTTATTAGCATTAAAATTGTAAATTGGTAAATAAGTAATTTTGGAAAGATCCAGTCTATAAGGCAATATCAATCAATATTATTGGTAAAATCAAACTGGACATGTAAATGATGAAAAATAACATATACAAAAAAAATAGGCGAAATCGAGGAAAAATAATAGATTTTATTATACAATATTTGAAGATTTGAAGAGCATTATGTAGCAGAAAAGGTAAAAGTATGTTGAATTATTTTTCACATCACTCGAAGATGTTACTCAATAAGTAAAATAAAATAATATCTGGTATAAATACTTGAGAAAGAAAATAAACATATTAGAAACTAAACACAAAAGTTAAAAGTATGTTCACTGAATTAAAAAATAAATATTTACAATATCATCGTTCTTGTTAAAGATTTACAGGGCAAAACTTGCCGCTATTATACCCACTAATTGTATAATTTTTTAGACATTAAATTATAAGCGAAAAAATGAAAAAGAAGAAAACTACAAAAGATAGGTAAAAACATAGATACATTTCACACATGTGTTTGAAAAATACATAAACATATAAATGAACATAGTAGTTTTGTACATGCTCATTTCCAAAACTCATCACAAAACAAAAACTCCAAAAATTAAAAAGAATGTGAGAACATAAAAATCAAATGTACTTTTAAATTAAGGTTAGTACAAAATAAAGCAATGCATCAAAGATATCAAAGTACTAAACCAAATGATACTTAATGTTACTGATAATTTAACAATTATATTATATATGCTAATTGTGTGAAACTTTTTCTAAAATTTTGATTTTGAGATAGCTAGACGGACTTGTTGTAACATAAATATCAAAGCACTGTTCGCACTAACATAAAAAAATATATTGATATGGCAGTTTCTATTACATAATACAAATAAGGAAAATCTCAATATACAATTTAACATCATAGTAGCTTCAACTTTTGAATATATAAATATCAAAGCACTTAGTTCCTAATCACATAATAATAAAAAGGATATTGAGATCTCGATTTTTATTATACTGATGTAAACAAGAAAAATCTCAATATTTAGGATTAGCAAGCTAAACAAAAAAGAAGAAGAAGAAGAGAAAGAGGAAGTTTCCGGTATGTCTTGGCAAGCAAGCTTTAAAATAAAATTAAAAAAAAAAAAAGAAATGTAGAACCTTCTGCTGCGAGATGAACTTAGCAAACTTCAAAAAAAAAAAAAGAAAAAACGTAGATCCTTCTGCCGCGAGAGAGATGAGCTTAGCAAACTTCCCAAAAAAAAAAATAGGAAAGAGAAGTTACTGTTGAATGAACAGCAAATTGGCCCCTTAGGTTGCGTTCTTTTTGTGGTTCAGTTTTCTATTTTTGAGTTTTCAATTCATTTTCAATTTTCTATTTTAAGTGCTTGTTTTTAGATTTCTAAAAATGCGTTTATTTTGTCATTTAGGAAAACTTTTTTAAAAAACCTAAAATTGGAAAATGTATTTTTTTTGACATTTTGAGAATTTATTTGCTTGTTAAGTAAATTAAATTATTTCGTTCTTTCGTTAAAAAAATTATTTTGTTCTAATGTATTATTACCAAAATTAAAATATGAAAGTTTGCTATAGTTACAAAAAAATAATAATAAAATTAATAATAATAGAAAAAATAAACTAAATTTAGAAGCATATGACACATGAATAAAATTAAAGGAGAGAGAAATTAGAGGAGGAGAGTCGGAGGATTGTAAAATTAGAGGAGAGAAAAATTGGAATTCTCAAAATAAAATATTTTCTTTATTTTTAATTGAGTACCAGTTTTGCTTAAAAACTCTCAAAACGACTTTTTATCATTTTCTGTTTTCTTTGTTAAAAAATTTATTGTTTTTCAAAATTCGTTTTTGAAAATATGAAAGTAAACGCGTTTTCAATATTTTAAAAAACTGAAAATTAAAAATGGTCTCAAAACAGTAAAGAGAACATGTCCTTAGCTTTTTATATAATAGTGATATAATTGCACCATATTTTAGTTTCAAGTTACTATTATGCCTTTAAAATACCTCGAGTCAAACTAGACCTACTCTTACAAGTTTCAAGTTTCAAGTTTCAAGTTATTATAGCCCGTGTAAAGAAAAATCTCTTTAATATGCCCTTACATTAATTAGCAAAATTTGTGGGATGCCCTTCTATATATGGAGTCGAGATCAGCTGTCCGGAATTGCCGTCCCCTTGGCTGTCTTGACCAGTAAAAATTCGACACATAGCACAATTCTTAAAAGTGCAAATTTCAATTTTAGCATACCAAACAAACCCTGGAAAGCCATATCCCCTAACACCCATACCGCTAAAGGTCCACCCACTGACTATTTCCAAAGAACAACTTCATCACTGTCGCCGACTGTTTGCAACCACCGGTGTCTCACTTAGTCACTTTCACCGAGAAGCATCCCAAATTTTCAAATGTCCAATCAACTTACACCTTTACAAAATGAACAATCATTGAAATTGAAAATAGAGAGAATCAAAATGGACTTCGTAATCTGGAGAAAATGAAAATGATGGAGCAAATGCATATGTGAATATTTTCCGTGGTAGAGATTTATATACAGGTGTTTTCATGAGATTTTAGATTTGCGTTTTTCCCTAGATCACCCCAACTGGTGTTTTCACCGCTTCGAATTAAGATTTTAAATTAGGATGGAGTCGAAATCAGATATGAAATATGAACCTCCGATTTTGTTGCAATGGTGGTTGTCTTATATGTATATGGGTGGTTTTCGGGAAATTCCATGAACAACGGTGGTGGTGGGCGGCGGTGCGACGGAAGTCTCGGGTTTTGATGGCAGGACAAAGAAAGGGAATGGTCTAGTTTGTAAGATGTGTTTGGGGGACATATAAAACGTTGCTGATGTGTAAAAATTTAAATGAGTTGTCAAATTTTTATTGGAGGGACGGCTAATGAGACAGTAATTTGGGAAAGCTGATCTCGATCCCTATATATGATTGTTCGACGTATTTTAAGTTATTCTTCTTGAAGGCGCGTACAAATATTTGATTTTATTTTTTATTTTATTTTATTTTATTTATTATTATTATTATTCTTTTGTGGATATATGGGCACGTAAATAAATTTGGGTAGACTTTGGGCTAATGCACCCAAAAGCAAAAAAGCCCAATCACTTGATACTGGTCAGTTGAGTTCTGTGCATATATGGGCCTCATAGGCCCAAATATAATGCCCAATTGTACCCAGAAGTGGGCCCAACTCTTTGTTGCTCCAATTAAAGGACACTAGGGATCCTACTACGATCCAGAAGAATAATTGTTTTTTTTCTTTTTCTTTTTTTTTCCAAAGAACAGAAGAATTATTGTTGTAATATCAACAGCATTAGAAATTCTAGTCTCTAGACTAGATATATGCCTGTTTTTCTTGAGACATGATCTACATATGTATTTTTTATTTAACATCAAGGGAAAAAAAATATATAAGAACTGCCATATTAATTGAGAAAAGGGTAAGTCTAAAATTGTATTATTTTACTCATTAAAGAAGAGTAAATTAGGAACATGGATTGCAAAATATATATATTTCCAATACAATTCTTATTCCACGTGAAGTAGTAAAGTGAACTATATAATTGAGATGGAAAGAGTATTACTGTTGCAAGACTATTCAACTATTGATGAATGCTTTATAATAACATTAAGGGTCCATTGCCACATGTCTCCATTTTATTATGTCACATCATATGACAGGTTCCATAAGAGCATTTCTAATGTGAAGGAAAAATCTAAATTTGGGCAAATTTGAATTTTTTTCCTTACATTGAAAAGAGTTGAGATCTGTTGTCCAATTTCACTATTTGGATGACTGTTCATCTAATAAAAAACTAAGAGTTGATTTGATACTCATTATTCTCTCTATTTATAATTTTACTTATTACTGATTTGATAACTACTCAATTACAATCACATATTTCAAACATCTTTACATTTTCAATATGCATTCTACCTCTCCCCCTCATTATAGTTTCTATAAATTTAGACAAATAATGAGAATCAAACAAGCTCTAATACCTTGTTTTACTTTTATACATCAGCAATTTCTTCACTTGACCCCCAAGCACACTTGAACTCTCTCAATGTTGGAACCCTCTTTCTCTCATTGTAAAATACAAGAATAATGTTATATAGTATCAGTAGTGTTTAGTACCAGTCTAAGTGGTAATCGATGAAACATTAAATGATAAATACAATCAAATGTTTGAGTAAAAGACCCACTTGATTTAACTTATCATTTAATGTCACCTTGATATGGTGTCAAATACCAATAGTGTTAAATAATATTTCTCAAAATACAAATGTCCTTTGTAAAACGTGGTTCCTACAATTGGACAACGGATCTCAACTCTAACAGCAATGCTCTAATGAAACCAATCGCTGGTTTCATAATATGCTATAACAGAAATGCTCTAATTTAAATCAGATTATAAATTATTGTTTGATTCTCATCATATTAATATATTATAATTTTACATATCACTAATTTCACAATTACTTAATTATAACCACACTTTTTAGAATTCCATTACTGCTTATTTCAACTCATTATGATTTTTTTCATTATACACTAATAGTGAGAGTCAAACAAGCAAGTGCACATAGTTGGCCTTATATGAACAAAATTTCAGTACTCCACGAGTACTGAACTCCGGACTCAAAACAAATGGGAGATTGTTAAGTGGATATATGAGGCTTAATTTATTGTTTAAATTAAAACTCTATACACACTTGTCTTATTTTCACTTGTGTGAAGTTCTAAAAATTTTTCCGTCCTTGCATATAATATTATATTATACATTATGGCATAATGTCCAATAAAAAAAACAGAAGTATGCAGCATTTTGGACTCATCAACGTTGAAAGAAATCCATAAATGGAAATATTTTTGTATAGGTTCTAAACGCTAACAAGTCAGGTCTTCAAGGTGACCAGTGATTGGTCAAAATTAAAAAATGTCAAAGACAGTTCATTGGAAAACAAAAGTTTGACTTTCTTAGTGCCCTGGTGATTTGGGTGATTGGAATTTGGAAATAAACAGATCCGACAATTAATGGGCTGATCCATTTTTGGAATCCGAGAAGTCATGGCTACATCCCGTTTTTCGAATTGTTCTTGGCTTAATTTCAGATATACCACTTGAAGTTCCACCTAATTTCAACAATAGTCATCTAAATTTATAAAGAATGATCTGAGTAGCACCAGTACTGTTAAGTATTAGTTTAGGCGACAAAATATGTGACATTAAACAACAAGTAGAGTTAAATACATTCAAATATTCCTTTAAACACTTGAACACAGTGTTCTGCTGAGATTTTTCATTTGACAATAACCTCCAAAGTCTAATTGCTCAGAAAGGTTGAGAACGTATAACATTTATTTACTTTTTTTTCTCCACATGAAGTTTCAGTTTTTTTTTTTTTTTTTTGTGTTGGGTTGGTGGTTATGAGGTAAACGAATCATAGAGATTGTTTGATCAATTAAAAAATTGAATATAGTTGTTACATGTTCGGTAAAAAAAGCTAACAATGAAAAATGTAGTTCCGTTGTAATCCTTTGATAAATTTTTTGATAACGAAAAAGGTAGCAAACACTCTATTGCTCTTTCTCGTGCACTAGATTCGATTTTTTGTTAGACAGGAGAATAGTGATGACTCGAGAGTGAAAAAAATGAGTAAGGTCTTTCTTCTTTAATGTTAGCTTTGGAGTGAAAACAACATTTTGGGGCCTCAATATTTAATTTTAGATTATTTTAGGTTCAAGTGACCATTGCCAGAGTTTTTATAAATACAAAATTTTAGGGAGACAAAGAAATGGGATATGAATAACTGACATTGTATATGTGACATACTTGTATTGAATGATAAAAAAGTAGTCATGTGATCACTGCCCAATAAATTTTTGTCGTGTGAGAATGTCACTTATTAATGTGATTTTTTTCATATCTCCTTAGAATTGCTCTTTATAAATTGAGTCAGTGCAGCTAAAACTTTTAAACTTTGGTGACTTGGTTGCTAAACTTGGTGAAAGTTTAGTCCCCATAAGTGAAAATTAACACTTTGTTTTTCAAATTGTCTCATATCTTTGAGAATTATTACTTTTTAGTTGTTAACATTGCATTTTATAAGATAATTAAATAATTATACTATACACAATTTTTATGGGGAAAAGAAATTTGACCTATGAAAAACAAATTTGTGCATATATGAATGTGACAGTGTTGTAATATTTAAATACATTTTGAAATACGAACTTTATAATTTTTTTTATTAAGTGTTTGAAAGTACAATCAAATCTATTTGTGATCTTCTGTGAAAGTCCAAGAGAAGGTGAGGCTTAGGGAAAAATATATAAAATAAATAAAAACTAACAATAATTTCTTTTACAAATGCCCCCCAATTCTCGGGAATGCAACAGATTAGTCACACACATATGTAGGGAAATTGGCGCGTTTAGTCTCGAAACGATAAACATTTTTGCATTAAGATCCAATAGGTGAAAATTTTGACACAAAAGTCCTAAATGTAATAGCTTTTTGCGCAACTAGTCCTTTTTTGTTGGAAGTCATCCTTTACGCCGTTAATTTGCTGTCCCCTTTCCAAACACCAACAACCAGGGTAAATGTGTCCTAATATAAGCATATCCAATGTTTCCCCATAATCCCCCAAATATAGGGGATCATCTTACTCCACTCATTCCCTATCACCTCTCCCAAATATGGGGAAGGTGAATAGTATCCCTCCATATTTGGAGGGACACTATTCACCTCCTCCATATTTGAGGGAGGTTATATAATTACAAAAATGACATTTTTTTTATTTACGAAAGTGTCATTAGTTTAATTACGATAACGTTATTTGTAAATTAATTTCAGTTTTTAAAACATAATTGTTCTAATTTTGAGTTTCAAAATTTTTATTAATATTATTAATTATTTTTTAGAATTCAAATGTTACACATTTTTTAATTTTTATTAAATATCATTATTGTAATTTAAAATTTAGAACAAGTAAAATTTATTTCCAATAAGAACGATACAAACACGATAAATTAACAAATATTAAGAATACTATTAAGAATGGTTTTTGTTAAATAAAAATATTATTCCTATTATTACTCAATTAAAAGAAATGGAAAATAAAAAGAAAATAGACTGCCCAAAATATAGGGGAAACTATTAGAGAGCAACAATGATTTTCCCCATATTTGGGCAAGGGATTTCCCCTATATTTAGGGGAAACCCCTTAGAGATGCTCTAATATACAAAAAGGAAAGAACGTGTCAACCTCTCACTTTCTTTCCTCTTTCTTCTCCACATAAATATGCAATAATGATACAGTATGCCATTGTTGTTCACTGGTATTACCAAAAGAAACAAAGAGGAGATATTGTCTTCTTCGTCCTGTTGTTATGGGGTATGATCATGGGATCGAGAAGATTCCATGGATCGCTATTTTGTTGTCGTTAACATAGTAGTAAGGGAGAGTGATCAAAGGAATTCTTTGACTTCTTCATCATCCTTGTCTTCATCTTCTTTATAAGAAGACTTCACGTTGTAGATCATATTGTGTGTGCACACGGTCGATATGGCATATGGATTGTGTATCATCCAAGTTATTGAGTTCATTCTCGAGATTATGGATTGAGAAGCAGGATGGGGTTCTTCCTTTCTTTATTATTATTATTTTTTAATTGTATTTCATTCATTTGTATGTGAGCTTTAGTAGCCAGTTTATTTATAATTTAATGCATAGATAATAGATACAAGGCAAGGGACCAATGACAATTATATGCTTATTTCTTGGCTGGAAACAAGAAAATTCTAGCTTATTGAACTTTTCTTTTACACAATGAAACCAATGAACAAATATCTTTAGTTATAACCAGTACAAAACAATGAACAATAATGCTACATAGTAGACAATAAGTAACGTAATGATTAACACGATAATACATTATGGATGCAACAAATCTATTTTTATGCTCAAGTGACTTGTTCTTTCCTTTTTATATGTTGGGACAATTTTACTCTTTATTATATTTGGTGCTTGACAAGGGTATGGTAGCAAATTAACCGAGGAATGGTTGACTTCCGTCAAAAAAAAAAAAAGGATTCCTTGCGCTAAAAGGTATCACGTTTAGGAATTTTGTGCTAAAATTTCTACCTATGGGACCTTAATGCAAAAATATTCAAAATCTAAGGACTAACTGTGCCAATTTCCCCACAAATGCATGACATGACTGATTATAAGTTATGAATTTATTTGTTTCAACAATTCTCTTCAGACAAGCCTTTCCCCATTTCAAATGCAAAGTTTTCTGTCAATGAATTCTTTCACAGTGCATTTATTTCTCAACCAAGAAACTTGCTGTAACCCTCCAAGTAACTGGATTGTCACTTGATTCTCGGTACACATCCAAACAGACGTGTTCAAAAACATAGTTTTTAAAAAAAAAAAAAAAGGGAGAAAAAGCCACAGTAAAATATCTAGTAGAGGTAAAAGATCTGATATATGTAGTATCAAGTGATGAGTAGAGTTAAACTCATATATGGACAGGTATTGAGGGCTATACACCATTACTCTCTGTAAAAACTCAACCGCACATTTGAAGAAATTGAACAGAAGAAAAGAAAAAACTGAAAAAGGAAATAAAATAGGTGGGTAGCGAAACATTGTATTCTGAAAGAAGTAAGACGTGATAAAGCATTGAGACCGAACCTGAAGCTTAAGCACGACAAAGTAAGCTTGTAACATCACAAGGTTCATTGCTTCGTAAAAGATTTTTAAGTTGATAGTTGCTAATATTGAAGATCAGTATTCGATTCACATTTGACATTATTCAAAAGTTACTTTTTAAGAAAGTAATGTTAGTTAAATAAGTAAATATAAGTGAAATGAAAACATATAGTAAATAAATTGGAATTGAATTCAAAGGTGTGACTGAAAAGTGAATCAAGAAAGAAAATTTCTTGTAGAAGAGAAGAGAGAAAGGGAGTGTGTGGAAACAGACTTTACATATAAGTATAAAACTACACATGACATTGGAATATACATTCTATCAGAGACAAATGAGGCAAAGCAATTACTTCCTCTGATAAAAGTGATTAGGAATTTACATAAGAAAAAGTAAAAGCAAAGCAAAGAACACTCCTTTTGTCCCTACCCCCACCCCACCCCTACCCCACCCCACATTACCTCTCTGTCTCTCTGTCGTTGCTGTTCAACTTGGGAATTTGGGATTCTTGCTTTTTCTTTCTTTTTTACTTCTGTACACTGCAGAGGAAGTTAATATCATATGTACTCTTTTGAAACCCAATCTTACGTTGGTTAGACATGAGTTGAGTCGAGTCGAGTCGAGTCGAGTCGAGGTGAATGATAAAAGATGTTACCTTGTTAATGTTTTGGGATGGAATGTTTTATTTTTCAAGGTAACAAAAGAAGCTTGGATGAAAATGGTTGGCCTCATTGGAACACGATAGTGTATAATTACTAATTAGCTCTTGAAACGGAAATTGTGTAGCTACCGAAGGGTTTGGACCTTTACATAGAGGTTGTCATTTCAAGTTTGAGGATCGCAGATGATGAATAGACTCTCAATCAAAGTAAGTTGGTCGAAAAGTATGATTTATGAATGAATATAGAACATAAATTATGGCTAGGGCTTGGAGTTTTTATAGAAAAATATTGAACTAATATTCACTAATAACTTTTGGAACCAATCTCAATTCCCTTAAATCGACATTGTATTTCACTCAAAATGGGTGAAACTTTTCTGCTACTATCTGCGGACTTCATTTTCAAAAACATTCAATAAAAACTAAGTAACCGTTCTCTATTGGTAGAAGGTCAATTATTGAGTTCGAGCCGAGCCCTTATTTACGTCCGTCATTGGTTCTATAGTGATGATACCAGTCAATGGTGCTATTAAATTTCTCACAAAGTAGAATTGTCCATAAAAGTGACAACACTATCATAAACTTATAAGTCCTATTTGTTTTAATAAAAAAAAAACATATTAATTTTATCACCTTACCCTTAAAACATTTTTTTCCCAATCACACAGTAGAATTATCAAGTCATTTATTTTTTTGGTCAAATATTTGGCAATGATTTTTTTATCAATGTGTAACTTTTGAAAGGCCCCAAATGCCCCAACACCCCCGCCCCACCCCACCCCACCCCACCCACTTTGTGTGTAGTCCGTTTGCTACTTTCATACATAGTAAAAATCAATCCTACAAGAAAAGAAGAAACAAAGAAAGGACACCACTTCAACTCCCTTTCCTGATCTACTGTACTCACCTCTCAGCCCCCCTTTAAATTCCCCGTGCCCACGTACTACTGGAAAGCAACCACTCCTATACCAGAGAGATAAAAGAAAAGAAAGAAAAGGTCACTCACTCACTCTACACCCTCAAGAAGTCAATCTCATCTCCCTCCGTCAAGATTCTTGAACATTCATTCTCCTTTCTCACCCTCAGGAATTATGGA
>CAVNYN010213993.1:0-15741 GCA_963692815.1 Nyctanthes arbor-tristis | reverse complement strand
ATGTATTTTTAACTTTTTTAAGTATATGCCATTGACATGATATCACATGCTAATTTATAAATCAATTGTAATGAAAGAAAGACTGCTAACCTAAATATTTAAGACATTAACTAGCTAGACTTGAATGGGTGAAATAATTTTTTTATTATAATTATGATTTATCTTCAACTTAAGAATTATTCAAAGATTTTTTTCATACCTGGTTGCCAAAAATAAAAATAAAAATAAAAATAAACAAATAAAAAAGAGGGGTTTATTCATACCTTGACATTTATGTCTATTGTGGGGGACAAAATTTTAAGGCCTTTGAACTTTGTGTCACATTTTTAAGATGGAGAATAAGCATTTGACTGAAGTGTATTTCCATGAGACTTTTTTAACTCATTTTTCAATGACCTGTCTTTTGTACTTATGTTAATTTCAAACGTGTTTTCACCTACTTGCCAAAAAAGGAAAAAGAAAAAAAAAAAGGAAGAAGTGTTTTCACCTAGCTAATAGTTCAATCTCCAAAAGATTCGAGCGCCTTCTTGAAAACATACATTACTCACTCTTTGTTATATATATCATGAGAGATCGTGTGATGATAAAAATTGTTGCTAACTACCTCTTGACAATATATATTACTTGCTTTTTATTATATTACAAAACTCATTTGACGATGAAAGTTGCTACTATTCTTTCTTCCTTTTTTTTTTTTTTTTTGAGTGACCCAGTCTATTCGAAAATCCAAATTCGAGTTACAATTTTATTTGTTGTTGGAATTTGTGTTTTTCGCGTCCTGGTAGTGGCAAGACTTGAACTCGTTATATATTTTACTTGGCCATGATAAGTTGCTCAAGAAACCTAGCCTGAATTGCTGGTTTTCATTTCACGTCACAATTAGTACTCAGTGAGACTGGATGAATCATCACCTGATCCACCATTTCAAGAAACATATAAGGCACTATTCAACAACTTGACTAATACTTCGCTGAAGAGTTCTTCCGAACTCTCTGTGATGGAGGAAATCGAGCTACCACTGATCGATCTGAACCAGTTAAAACTTGGAGACTCAGAGAGGGAAACATGCAAGAAACAAATAGTTAGAGCTTCTCAAGAATGGGGTTTCTTCCAAGTCATAAACCACGGCGTATCTGGGGAGATATTGGAGAAAATGAGAAGAGAACAAGTGGAGTTGTTCAAGAAACCATTTAAGGACAAAAGAAATGGAAAAGATTTGAACTTCTCTGCTGGGAGTTATCGATGGGGGTCACCAATGGCTACTTGCCTGAGTCAGTTATCTTGGTCTGAGGCTTTTCATGTTTCTTTGAGTGACATTTTGGGTTCAGGAGGCCTCAATAATCTCAGGTAATTTAAAAGTTATCTTGCTCTGAGGCTTTTCATGTCTCTTCCCCCTTGCATTTTTTGTTCACTCATCAGTAAAATTCAGATAGAATTTTGCCGTCAGATATATGGAATAATATATTTAGGTAAAAGAAACCTCGTCACGAACCTTAGTGTTTTAAAGTCCTAATCCTTTTTTACAATAACAATGCCAGTTAGAAAAAAGTAAAACGTATAACATAACACCGTGTTATACATGTGTGTCACGTCAAGTTTTTGTTACAATGGAATTACTGAGCTCGGCAGATTTTTTCACTGGAATTACCGAGCTAACTAATGGTTCGAGTTCTTCAAATTTCTCTAGCCTTGCAAGACCAGAAATGGACAAAAGGACATTTTTTTTCCTTGTGACTGATTCTGAGACATCATTTACATCCATGGCCGGTGTCTCTTTGAATATACTGAAAGTATTTACATTTTATGACAGAAAATTAATGGAAAAAGCACACATTACCATTGACAGCAATTAAAAAAAAGGGGGTGGGGATGGGGGGAGTGGAGACATGTTTTTTTACATTGTAGACATATATCAAGTGACATGATAACTCATAGGTTTTTGGAATAAGATACAACTGATCTTTTGTATTGTAAACAATAGTTAACCGAAGAACCCATTTTGTTGTAATACTTGATAGAACATTTTTACCTAGGTACCTATATATTTTAGTCATTCTTGTTTCTATTCTAGTTGAATCAGCATCTCAAACATGTCACGTAATTCCTTATAAAGTAACTGACCGATAATGTGTTATATGTTTGTTTATTCCTTGTGAATTACAGCTCCACAGTGGAACAATATGCAACAACAGTGTCTGAAGTAGCACAGAAACTGGCGGACATATTAGCTGAAAAAATGGGTCAAAAGTCGGTTTTCATCAGAGAAACATGTCTACCTAGTACTTGCTACCTTCGAATGAATCGCTATCCACCATGTCCGGTGTCTCCCCAAATGTTTGGGATAATTCCACACACTGATAGTGACTTCCTCACAGTGCTACACCAGGATCACATTGGAGGTCTACAGCTAGTGAAGGATGGGAAATGGATTGCCATTAAACCGAACCCCAAAGCCCTAATTATCAACATTGGGGATTTGTTCCAGGTCATTCTATTCGTAATTCTTGTTGCCATTGTTGGCCTCACTCCACTAGTAATTAAATTCATCTTCAACCTTTAGATATGAGAAGTTCAAACTTCTAAGAGCATCTCCAATGGGGTAGTTCAAAACTTGGGTGGTGTAGAGGTGAGAGATAGAGAGAAAGTAATTATTTTAATTGAGTGTTGGTGGAAAGAAGTGTAGGAAAAAAAGAGAGGGAAAAGTGAAAAAGAGGAGAGAGATATATAAAAATTCAAAAATAATGTTAAAATAGTATTAGTAGAGTCTTTGAAGAAGGTCCAAATTTGGACCTTACACGAGATATGAGAGAGAAAAAGTAAGGAAAAAGTTGTGTAAATGAGAGAAAAGTGATTAAAAGAAAAAAATTAAAATAAAATAGGAAACATGTGGGACTATTTAAATTTTTTGTGTGTGTCTCTTTCCTGGAAGACTTTGTTAGTGGACCATGTGCATTAAAGATGCTCTAACTTCGTCATAGTTGTACAGTGAATCTCAATATTGAATACAGTCCACAAGACGCCATAAAAACCTAGTTTCATAAAGTTAGACCTACAGATATTACATCATTACCCACCATAGATTGGACTGTATTATTTATCATTTGAGGACTGATTGTAAAACTTCACTGAAAGGTTGGGGATTAATTTGATGCTGGAGCAATAGATTAAAGACCATAGTGCAATTTTCCCTAATTATCATAGACATTTTCTTGTTTTCATTTAATTCTATTGACCAATGTTTTCCTGCTTATGGTGCTGCAGGCTTGGAGCAATAATGTCTACAAAAGCATCGAGCATCGAGTCGTCGCTAACGAGTTAAAAGAAAGATTCTCCATTGCTTATTTTATGTGTCCATCCTATGACACAGTTATACAGAGTTGCGTTGAGCCTTCTGTGTACAGAAGATTTAGCTTTGGAGAATATAGACAACAAGTTCAAGAAGATGTCAAAAGTTTTGGGTACAAAGTAGGACTTCCAAGGTTTCTTGTTCCAAGTCAATAGAATCATGTTCTAATTAGCAGATTAATAGAGAGAGAAAGGAAATTAATGATACTACTACTAAATTTTTTTAATTAAGTTGTAGAAGATGTAGAAATTAATATATGTGATTTTAATTTAATAAAACCCTAAATTAATGATATAATAATACACAAGGATAGAATTTTTCAACACCATCCTCTATTTTTCAACACCATCCTCTATGTTATATAGCCAGAGCATATTCCAATTTTTAAGATTCAACCATGCATGTTAGCAAACTCATTTTATTTATAGTATCATTTGATCAAAATAATCACATTCACCTATTTTGCAACATAATTTCACATATCCATTCCCACCGGAATCTATTCCTGTTATATTTCCAAGTAGAAAAATATATTGCTTATTACTTGACCAACTTTCGAATATGAGTCATTTATCCTTATTGTTGATCCCTTTGTCCCACAAAATTAGATACCTTCATTTTTCATACAGTTTAAGAAAACAATCAGTAAATATTGTTAAAAAGCAGAATTAAGAATATATTTCCTAATATACTATTTCATTACATAATATTCACTTTAATTATCATTTTTTTGTTAATTACAATGCACAATAAATAAGGGATTGTTGCTCCCACTATCCCAAAAAGTTAGATACGTTCATTTTTCATATAGATTAAGAAAACTATATTGTTAAAAGAGGAATTAAGATTATATTTCATAATATACCATTTCATTTACTTAATATTTCACTTTAATTATCATTTTTTTTGTTAATTACAATGCACAATAAATTAATAGGCGTGTATTAGAACATCGTACTAGGAAATTAAATAAAAAAATGTGCACTATAATTTAGGATGAACATAAAAGGAGAGGACTATCTTTATGGAACTGAGAGAGTAATAAATTTGTAAATATTATGCCCTCTCCATCTCATAAAGATAGACTTATCTATATTTTTACATAAATTAAGAAACTTTTAATTAATAATATTAACACTTTAATACATTTTTCTAAAATAATCTATATATTTATTTATATCAAGAATTAATTTCAGGTTAATATAACAATGCATATTATATAAAAGTATACATTAGAAAAATCAAAAGGTAAATATATTAACACTAGGGTAAATGGCCTCCCAGTCCCTGCAATCTCGAGGTTCAAGAATCAATCATCAGTCATCAAGTTCAGTTTCTTATGTTCTATATCTAATTATTCAACATATTGTCTTTTCCCTCCTAAATTTATAAACATACTGTTAATTTGTTCTTTGCTCTTTGCTGGTGGAAAATATTCTCTTGCGTATCCTTCTCTTGAAAGAGTTCAGTTCAAGTAACTCTGTGTTATGCAAAAGTAAAGACTTTTTCTTTATACATCATTTTGAAAACCTCAAAAACATAGAAATCTTATTAATTCTAATAAAATCTTCCCTACCCATTTATGAATGCTTGAAACTAATCTAAAGACCTTGAACTATAAGGATTTAGATTTTGCTTGCGGAAAGAGGACATTGCTCCGAAGCTTGAGAGTCTCTGAATTTGGAAAAGATCGATTATGCGACTACCAAGATGCCGGACACAAATGAAAGAAGAAAGAACCTCAGAATGATTTCTCTAAAGATGGAAAAAAAATTCTGACGCTTGAGAAGTAAAATACAATTCGGTACTCTTAACCAATCAAGAACTCATATGTGTGTTCAAGGGTCTTAATTTAACAATAAATTTGGCTTCATAAATTCACTGTTCTTGATTCTGCCATTAGGGCAAAAGAAAGTACCCCTAGAGTACGAGAATTATGCATGAAAGTGTGTGACAATTAGCACAACGTACTCTGTTTCATAAAGTATTCATTGAATGCAGTGACTCAATAAATAGTTGTAATGAAAATGCAGCATATATATAAAATAAATTCAATCAAAATTTATAGTAATAAAATCAAAGTAACAAAGAATTAAAATCTGTGAATCAGTCCCATGGACTTAACCAACATTCCTCAGGCAAAGTTGGGTATCTCTCTGTATCCTTACAGTAATCGTATATTACTAAGTTCCTCTGCACCCAAGCATAATCTTTCTTCTGGTCCTCCGAAAGGTGCCAAGAATTGTACTGATCCCACCAGTGATCCGTGGTGGTCGATACACAAGCAGGGTATGGATCTTCCCATTGGCAACCATCTGCAGTGAAGTCCTTGTAAGATGACTCAAATGGTGCCTTTTCCCAGTCTGTCTTCTCGAGCCCTCCTCTCGTAGGCCAGTCATCCGCGTTCCATATGCTTGAGAATAAGTACATTGGCTTCTCGTTTGGGAAGAAGTTGTTTGTGTAATTTGCTTTCTTGTACACTCTTATCGGCACTCTATCCACGAAAAACCTGTCTCCAAAAGTAATTTGAGGCTAAGACTCTTTATCTATGAAGACTCTATACTCCAGTCAAATAGAAACAAGACAAGTGAATATAGGAGTTCCAATTAAACAATAAATTGGGACCTCTGTCTCTACTGGCCTATTTGTTTGGAGAACTGAACTTCTAAAGTACCGGAAACTTTCTCAATGAAATGAATCCCATTTGATGAGTAGAATAGGGTACTTACAGTATCGGATGACTGTTCCACAGAATGGAATAGGAATGGTAATATTCAGTGGGATCAAACCACAAACTGTGCCTCATTTCACGGTTACCGGTTCCGTTCTTCTAAACATTGGTTTGTAATAGGTAAGGTTGCCCACTTCTGTTCCCCAAGAACTCGAAATCCAACTCATCCCTCTCGGGCCCTGCCGCATTCTCAGAACACATCTGAACCGATCACATTGACCATAAAACACATCAGATATTGGCACAGAACGATCTTTTAGTATCGTCCAATACTAAGTACCAAACATGCTGGACTGACTTACATAATAAGCTGTCACGACTCCAGCAGAGTCGCCCCCGACCAATTTGAGCTTCATGCTAAACCAACCAAATCTGTATCTCTGCTTGGTAATGAATCCACAACCTATTGCATACAAGAACTCCTTTTACTAAAAGAATCATATTATGACAAGATCAAATGATTGTCCTATGTAATGAGATATATAATAGTACCTGAATCTTTGTCCAAAGAGAGGTGCCAGGTTGATTCTTCATCAGAAGTCTTGAAATTGTTATCAGGACAGCTTTTACTAAAATTATCTTCGAATGAATTCGAGTTTGCCCCTCGGGTAAATTCACCAAATGAAGCAAAGAGAATTGCAGTGAAGCCAAGATGGCAAAATGTAAAAGCCTCCCTTCTCCTCTCCATTTCTGAGAGTAGTGAAGAAGAATTAGGCTTCTCAGCAGGAAGTTTGAAAAGATTGTAAACATTAAATACTAACTTCTGATCCGCTATTTGACAAACCTTTTTTTAATGTTGTTTATAATATTATGGTATTATGACATTTCATCTTCCATAAATTAAATATGCAACTTGCTCTAGTCCATGTTGTAGAAAAAAGACTCAACTCATGGGTTCGACTGGAAAGACTGAAAACCGATCAGAAAACCGGTCCGGTTATACAGTAATACTGATTATTAAACTGATACACCGACAAGATTTGGAAAAAAGATGGCCAGATGAGACTGAGAAGAAGCCAGGCTGCCCACACACATTCTGAAAGTGGGGTCCAATGTTTATCTTGTAAGAACGTGATTGCATTTGATTGGTCTTATAATAATCAAAGGTTGCCAACTGGAATTGGGTTTTTGTAAGCGCAAATGGGTAGTTTTAGCATTTATTCAGTTGTGTTAAAGAAGAGCAGTTCTAGAGAGACATGTAAAAGTGATATTAATAGGTGGTATTTTTATATAGCATATATTTATTGGGTAATAATGACATTATTACTTTTTTATTATCCAATACAAGTGTGTCACAGATATAATATCACTTATTTATGTCTCATTTTCATTTCTATTTAGAATTTTTCGTAAAAGAATGGTTAAGGTCAATTCTTAATTATGTGAGATTAATTAAAGTTGTGTCATTATGATTTGACTTTCTTGTTTGGACTTTAGCTTTTGAATGCATTAATGAGGATTTTGCCAAAAGCAGTGAAATTCTTGTGGGAAAAAGGGCTGTTCTTTGAGAACTCAGTCGGCAACATGATAGGAAACACAAGATTAAAGAATGTTGTGGTATAACAGTGTGAATATGGTACCATAAAGGCACTAAACATTAGTGTTTAAATATTTTCAGTAATTCTCATCTTTTTACTGTACAACGAAAGACAAAATACTTTTAAGGAGCCCAATGCTGTTGAGATTTAGAAATAACCAGTTGAGATATAATGAAATTTTGAAATTTAAAACCGAGAATAAGTAAACCATCTTAAATGTATCGGGGATGTAAATCACAGTGGTGGAACACGTGCATATCAATTATTGGTCCTAAGATGACAGAGCCTATGAAAATATAGGTAGATAGTGTCTAGCAAGCCTTCCGCATTCCGAATCTATTTTAGAAATTCTCTTTTTTTTAGGTGACGTGTAGAAATTTTAGTACTATATGGCACTAGAGTGTTTGGCAATTAATTTAGATTATAATCTGAATTATAATTTGCCACAAAGTATCAGTTTATTGGTTTCACTTTTTTTAAAAAGTCAAAAAATAAAGTTAAAGTCGTAATTTTTTACTTTTTACAAAAAACAACTAATAAAATGATACCACGTCGCAGATTATAATTCAGATTATAATCTAATTCATTGCCAAACACAAAGACCACTGGTGATAATACCCCTTAACATAGAACAAGTAACCATTGCATGAAATCATTAGTATCTTAAAAACTATTACGGGGAGATCGCATACTAAATCTAGACACAACGCTTGATAAAAGACGACTAATACGGGTGATTTTTAGAACACAAAATAATACGTTTTTTGAATAGAGGAGACATACATATATATATATATATATATATGTAAAGCAATGACGGATAACATCCGTTAAATAATGAATCAGAAGTTTTTACTTGTGGGTCCTATAACGAAATACCTAATAAATAGATGGGATCGGAACACATTGCACAAACAGGACAGTTTGGCCGAGTGGTCTAAGGCGCCAGATTTAGGCTCTGGTCCGAAAGGGCGTGGGTTCAAATCCCACAGCTGTCATTTTCTTTCTTTTTTACTCTTTTATCATTTCCAGTCTATTTTTTCCATTTGTTATTCTCTAATTATTCCAAAAATAATTTCAGAATTCAGTGGAAGGAGAATTTTTACTCTTTTATCATTTCCAATCTATTTTTTCTATTTGTTATTCTCTAATTTGTCCAAAAATAATTTCAGAATTTAGTGGAAGGATAATTTTATTTTGCCTACACACATGAGATGTTATTATACATACATGTATATGTGTCAAAGATCTAAGCTACAAGCACCCAACACGCATGCATGTTATTATACATACATGTATATGGGTCAAATATCTAAGCTACAAGCACCCAATACATGTAGCTTAGATGTGTGTCATGTGTTACATGCATGCATAATAACATGCATGCGTGGGCAAAATAAAACTCTTGTTAAGTGGAAATATGCTTTGGTTATTTGTTTATCTGATTTCATATGAGTATTTTTTATCATTTCTATTCTATTTTTTCTATTTGTTACTCTCTAATTTTTCAAAAATAATTTCAGAATTCAGTAGAAATATTTTTTGGTTATTTGTTTATTTGATTTCACCTTTTTACTCTTTTATCATTTCTAGTCTATTTTTTCTATTTGTTATTCTCTAATTTGTCCAAAAATAATTTCAGAATTCAGTGGAAATATGTTTTGGTTATTTGCTTATCTGATTTCATATGAGTATCTTTTATCATTTCTATTATGTTTTTTCTATTTGTTACTCTCTAATTTTTCAAAAATAATTTCAAAATTCAGCGGACATATTTTTTGGTTATTTGTTTATTTGATTTCACATGAGTACAGGTAATATATAACATACATATGTTAGTTGGATCAGCAAATATTTTAGTTGAACTGACATGTTAAAGCATGTTTGATTGCATTTGTTTTTGCGGAAAATGTCATGTTTATAGAAAAATTTTATTCCTTCTGTCCCAAAAAGATATTCCTCATTTTCTTTTTTATATGTCCCAAATTATATTCCCCTTTCTTAAGTTAATTTTTTTAGTTTTTTAATATACCATCATTTATTGTGAATAGTAATCAACAACAAAGAATAACTAAATTGAAATATTAAATAAATCAAAATGTATATTAAGAAATATATTGTTAAATTGTACATTTATAGTGACATCAAATTATACTTTCTTAATCTACGTGAAAAATAAAAAGGGAATATCTTTGTGAGACAGAGGGACTATCTCGGTAAGTATAAAAGCAAAATAAAAATAAAATTTAAATTACATAGTACAATCTGTTAAACACATTTTGACACATTTTTCCTATAATTCAGTTCACGCCTCCAAGGTTTTTATTTTCCATGTGAGTCAAAAATACATTTTATTTTTCATCTTTTCGTATCAAAGACATAAGTTCCGGAAATTTATATGCCAATAGATCATAGATGCCTTTATTTATCTCCTGGATTGAGCTGGAAACGTAATTTAGATTTGGGTAAATTTCATAAAAGGTCCTCAACCTTTGTAAAAAAGTAATGTAGGTCTCCAATTTTTCAAAAATATGTAAAAAAGTCCCTATATACTATTTTTGTCAATTTTCATTGTTCATTTTTTCCTAGGAAGACAATTTTACCCTTTATTTAAGCTAAAAAAATAAGAACACACAAAGTTTAAAAATTTATTTTGATCTCTCTGTTGTTTTCTCTTTCACACACTTATACATATTCATCTGTATATCGTTTTCTCGTCCATTCACTTATTACAAGCTATACATACACATTGGTCAATATATTATCTTTTTCATTCACTTACCTAACACTACCACTACCACTGCTAATGTCATAGTCAATTTAGGTGACGAACTCTTGAAATTTAAACCTAAATAAACAATGATAATTGAGATGTAATTGATATTTAGGTCATAAAAATTGGAACGATTAAAAAAAATGTATAAATTTTTCTTGCAAAAAATAATTGAAGATTTGAATTATTGGTAAAAAATGGAGGATTTCTTCCCTTTTTTTCCTCTACAACTTCTCTCATTCTCAAATTTTCGATATATATATGTCTAAAAATGAGAGGTAAATCTCCTTTTTATTATTGTTAAAGGCAACGTAAGTGGATACCTTATCTTTTCTCACTCCAAAAAATGGCGAGAAAAAACGATAATATATTGATCAATCTGTATTTATAGCTTATGTTAAGTGGACAAATAGAAAAATGAATGAATATGTATAAGTGTGTGAAAGAGAAAGTGTCAGAGAGATCAAAATAAATTTTCAAAATTTGTGTGTTTTTATTTTTTTAGCTTAAATAAAAGGGTAAAATTGTCTTTATAGAAAAAGTGAATAATGAAAATTGACAAAAATAGTAAGTAGGGACCTTTGTACATATTTTTGAAAGGTTGAGACATACATGCTTAAAAAAATATTAGGAATGAAATTGTTATTTTTTGCAAATGATGGTGAACTTTTGTGAAATTTACCCTTTACATTTTCCAGCAACTTTATTTCTTTATTTATTGAATGATTAATCGGCACCGAAAGTCCCTACTTTTGATGGGTTTTGTGCTAAACACTCTTACCTACTGATGTTTGGCATTCTGACCCTTGAAATAACCTTTATTTATGCTAAACATCCCTACTATCAAAATGAAACGTTAACTAAGGTTTTCCCATATAAAACTAAAAATTCCTAGTGGGGTAATTTGGCATAAAAATTTTCTCATACGTTTGGGAGGTGCAGTGATGACACCTCCAAAAAGTGCCATAAAACTATTAATTTTAGTCAACCCAATGAATCAATGCATATGAAGCATGCTTCCTCCAATACTTAGGCTACAAGAACGACACATATTTATCGTAAGTTATGTTTGTATGAACTCTTAATACAACGTGTCAGGTATTGATTATATTGTTTGGTTGTTTGACCAAAATACCCTTTACGACATCTCCAACCTATCTCCAAAGGGGATTCACTGTAGAAATAGAGATGAATTATAGAGTTTTTGTAATTTACATAAATGTCATTCCGTAAATTATTGACTAGTCCCTGGTCTTTATTATTTTAGTGTTCACTCCTCATGTTTTTTATAATTTTCGATCATTTTAGTCATTATACTTTATTTGTCGTGATTTTTTTATCACCCCATTTAATTACGGATATCTTGTACTTCTTATCTCGTTTGTTGATTGCAATAATTTTTTTAATTTTATTTCATGTTTATTTAATATAGTTGTCTTATTTGGAACGAAAATAAAAATATAGTTTAATTATGTTTGCTATATAATTTTTTAATTTGTAAAATATGTTAAATAGTTGGAAATCAAGCTGAATATGAAATATAGAGATTTGGATAACATTTGGAGATTATGTGTTGGAAAAGGTTAAAAGAAATAGAGATTGTAAATCTCTATTTTAGAGAACAGTGGAGGAGAAATAGATACTTGAGCTAGAGATGGCCTTAAGAATTGATTATTTAAGTGGGCTAACATTAATTAACTGATGCCTTGATGGTAGGGACTAGTGATGTTTAGCACAATCAAAAGTCACTCTTGAGTAGTGTTCTAAAAAGCTTATTTGGACGGCGCATATACTCAAAGCTTGGGCTCCATGCTTTGCGCTTTATTTGCTCATTGATTGCGCCTTTATCGCGCACTGGTGTGCTTAAGTGTGAGCATAAACTCAATACTTGACCTTGACGCTTTTTTACATCTCACACTTTCTAGAACATTGCTCTTGAGAATAAAAATGGCAAAATTAATAGGTATGGAAGTTTTACATAAAAACTAATTCAACAGTTTGAACATTTAAAACAAGAAATTAGAATATCAGTGACGTAATTGTATTTAGAGTGATCTTTTCTGGCCATAGGTGCAATTAATCTAAAGGTAAAAGTGGGTAAATTTCACAAATGGTTCCAACCTTTGCACCTTATATCAGTCAAGTCTCGATTTCTTTTTACAATGTCATGGGTTTCTAACCTTTTATAAATTCGCACATAACGTCCCATCCACTAAGATTAAAAAAAAGGAAAAAAGGGAAAATAATTTCTTCTCGTCCCAACTATCTACTTAGTTACTTACCTTCAACTCATCTGTAAATGACAAATTTTAACAGTCGTCTTCAATAACAGAAGAAGAGACCCTCATTTTGTTGCCTAGTCCCTCATTATTGCTAGAAATGATAGAAGAAATGGAGTTTTCCAACCCCCAAAAAAAAAAAATAAATAAATTTACTTTCAATATTTATATTTTTGATTAAGTTGTAGATGTCAGTCAGATGGTTAACTATATAAGTAGGACTAGAAAATTAATTTTAATTTTAATCTTTTACTATTTTACTTTTTTTTTGTTTTTATTTAAAGAGTTTAGAATATAAATGTCATTTTTATGAGATTAAAGACTTTATGTGTGAATTTATAAAAATTTGGGAAACTCCTAGTGTTGAAAAGAGAAGAAAGATATAGAAAGTGTAAAGACCGGGGCAAATGTGAAAATAACCTTAACAATGGAAAAACTCAAACCCCAACTTGTCACTAATAAAATATGTGGTTAATTTCACAAATCATCCCCAACCTTTCAGTTTAGTCTCGATTTCACCCCCAACCTTTATTTTGTCACCCCACAGCCCCCAACCTTTGATAAATATGCACAAATCGTCTCTTTTTACACTATTCCACCAAAATTTTAACAAAAAGACGATTATACCCCCTTAAACCTTTTAAATTTTTTTAAAAAAGTTTGAAAATAATAAAAAACTTAAAAACCCACCCACCCTACGTCCCCCTCCCCCCTTGGCCGGAAGTCTTGCTGCATGAGTTACTGCTCCGACAGCACAAATGCTGCTGGAAATGGCAGCAATTTTGCTGCCATTTCCGACAGCATTTGTGCTCCGGCAGCAAAATGGGGGGAGAATCCCCCCCAAGACAGCGAAATGGGGGGATTCTCTCCCCATTTTGGCTGCTCCGGCAGCATTTGCTGCCAAAATGTGAGGGAGAATCCCCCCATTTCGCTGCTGTTCCGACAGCGAAATAGGGGGATTCTCCCCCACATTTTGGCTGCTTCGGCCGCATTTGGAAATGGCAGCAAATTTGCTGCCAAAATGGGTGGAGAATCCCCCCATTTCGCTGATGGAAATGACAGCGAAATTGGGAGGGAGGGAGAACCCTCCCCCCATTTTGGCTGCTTCGGCAGCGGCAACATTTGCTGCCAAAATGGGGGGACTGCTATGGCTGCACAAATGCTGCCGAAAATGACAGTAAAATTGCTACCATTTCTGGCAGCATTTGCTGCCAAATTTTAGGCGGGTGGATCCCCCTATTTCGCAGGCACAAGTGCTGCCTGAGCAGCCAAACCTAGAGCTGCCAAAATGGGGTGGATGGAGAATCCCCCCATTTTGGCAGCAAATATTGCCGGAAATGACAACAATTTTGCTGTGTCGGAGTAGCAACTCCGACAGCCGGCCTTCCGGTTAAGGAGGGAGGGAGACGTGGGGTGGGGTGGCTTTTTAGTTTTTTTATTATTTCTAAACTTTTTTTAAAATAATTTAAAAGGTTTAAGGGGGGTATAATCGTCCTTTTGTTAAAATTTTAGTGGAATAGTGTAAAAATGGATAATTTGTGCATATTTATCAAAGCTTGAGGGCTTTGGGTGACAAAACAAAGGTTGGGGATGAAATCGAGACTAAACTGAAAGGTTGGGGACGATTTGTCAAATTAACCCTCCGCCGTGGGACTTCCTCCGCCCAGACCTCTGAACCGTCCCTGTCAGCTACAGTCCTCCCACGCGCCCCTTTTGCCGTCCTCATGTATTTGACGCAATCAGGTTGTTTCTCTACATTTTTTTTTTTGATCCGTAGGTTGTTTCTCTACATTAATTTCAGGCTAAGTGGCATATATTCAAGTTCCGGTAATGCAAAATTCAGGATATCTGTACTTTTGTATGCTGATCTTTGTTTCAATGCTCACTTGGCCAGTATTCACTCATGGAAATGCGTAAGCTTTGATATCATATTCGGAGATTTGAATGCTTTGTTAAATAATTAGATTTAGTTAATGTTATGACTTATGAGTACTATCGGGCTTCCTTATGTTGAATTAACCTTCAAATGGAATTTATTATTATTTTTATTATTATTATTTTTTAATTTTGCTTTTCGCTGTGTTTTGTCACTGTGATAAAGTTTTGGTTGTGATATTACGGGTTTTTGTCTGCAAATCCAGGTAGCAGTTTCTTTAAGCATCTAAATGAGTGACATAAAAGCACTTCCTTTCTTCGTTTTGTTTTAATAAATAAGTCACTTTTTCCGATTCTTAATTGTATTCATTCTGAAGATCTCTCTCTCTTTTTTTCTTTTCTTCCCCCCACCCCCCTTTTTCTTCTCTGTTTTTTTCTTTTTTTTGGGTGGGGGGTAGGAGGGGACGTAATAGCACTTAACCTGGGGTCATTAACTTTCATTTCCTATTTGTAAGGCACTTATTTCAAATCTTTCTTCTTAAAGTAGACAAGTATTGGACATTTTTTTGACATTTGTTGTTGTTTCTCTTGCGCGTCTGGAAGTCCTACGATTTAAAATTCACAGGATTGACAGAAAAGTTTTGCATGTTGGTGAGGAACTGTGGAAGGAAACATTGCCATTACAAATGGGTTCATGCCTCTATGAATTGAAAGGGCTAAAACCCTAGACTTGGTATGAAGTGAAGATATCTTATCCGGCTTCTGTATGTAGGTGGATCTCCATCTATTATTTATAGTTCAAACCTGTGGTAAAAACATGAAATAATATGATTAAAATTTAAATCTTTAACAGATACCCTCGAGTTTCTCTTTACAACTAAAGAGAGGTAGTTTAATCACGGGGCTGAATATGGGAAGAAAATTGCTCAATACAGAAAAGTTGATTTTCAGGACAGAATAGATACTTTTAGTGACAAAGTTAGCTAATGCATCACTGGCCTATTGGATGACTTCCCTATTCTGCCGACGCTCTTCCGATTTTTGGCAATTTCTACTTTTTCAGCATGGATTGCATATTTTGGTAAATGTCAAGCCTGAAGGAGTTGTTGCAATAGCTGGACAAAAGGAGAGGAAATTCGTCATATTCAATATAGGTAACCTAAAATTTCATTTTAGTTTGTAAGATCGGAAGAGCACAC
>CAVNYN010213990.1:0-37371 GCA_963692815.1 Nyctanthes arbor-tristis | reverse complement strand
TCACGATAAAAACAACACGCAAAAACACAATAAAAAAAAACTTGCAAAAACACAAAAAAAACACTGAGTCGCAACAAAAACAACGGTCAAAACACCGAGTCACAACAATACAATAATTGGGCGGAACAACCGAGTCACAACAACACGACCACCGTGACCACCACCATGACCTCACTCCTAAGGTCACCACCATGACCACCACCTCCCCGAGTCATCAACAACACAACACCTCGCAAGTCACCACCCTGAGTCATCAACAACACAACACAACACAACCGAGTAAACACCGCGACCACCACCTCGTCCACAACCACCACGACCTCACACCCTACGCCAGCCACCATCCACCAAATCAGATGAACAACACAATGCAGCCTCCAAATTGCGAATTTCATACGCGAATTTCAAATCGCGAATTCAAACGCGACCAGCGATGGCGGCTGGAGAAGAGAAGGATGACACTGGCGATGTCACAGAAGGGTGATAGTGGTGGTAGAGTGGCGATGGTTGGGAGTACTCCAATCCAGATCGGCATGAAAATGGCAAATTTCAGGCGATAGAGTGGCGGCGGCTCAAATTTCAGACGCAAATTTCAAATGGTGAAAATGACGGTGAACGGCGATGGCGGCTGGGGAAGAGGATGCTACTGGTGATGTCACAGAAGGGCAATGGCGGTGGTAGAGTGGCAACGGTGGTAGTACACTAGAGATAGAGGGAGAGAGACGTCAGGTGAATACAATGATGGTGGGGATAGGGCACCTAATTTTTCCAAAATTACTCATTGACATCTGATTTTTGGGGGAATAGTTGATAACCACCTCATTTCCCTAATTTTTCCAAAATTATTCAGATTTTTTTAAAGCTTATTAGGCTTCAGCCCACCAGTGTCTTGGGCTGGATCCGACCCTATCTGTAAACTTATAAAATAAACAACTTGTATTTTAGAGACAATATATAATCCACATCGTATAATTAGTAATATTTCTTTCTACATATGGGTCTATCACCCTTCTTTGTAAATTTACTTTCAAAAGATTTTTGGCAAAAAATATTTCAATTTATTATTGGTAGACAAACTGGATATAATCAGACACATACTTTCAGTGTTCCTTTTATGTCCTCTCACTCTCACAATGGCATTTAATTTGCATATAGATATGTCTGAGTAACTAACAACACTTCAAAATATTTTAACACATCTCAGTTTTGTTTCCTACATCCTAGTGTCCTTTTCTAAAAACAATTTCATAAAGAATAACTCATGAACTCATACATAAATGGGGTATTGTTAATTATATAGTGGCTTTCATATATATATATATATATTTGAAGTGTTTAATAATTTGTACATTTTAATATGATGATCTTCTTCTTGGCAAACAATTTTTGTTGACCTTCGTAGCTCCTTTTCATTTTTCCTTGCAGGTTCTTCCCAATAGTAAAGCAGAAATAGGGGAAGATAGAAAAAGTATTTTTGAGAATCGAAGATTTCATTGATATACTTTCTGAATACCAAGGTGCTTCCTTCTTCCTTCAACATGAGGACGATTCTGTAGAATAAATTACCAAAGTGAAATCATGTAAAACGGTAATTGAATCTGAAACCCTAAACATGATTTCTAAGTCCCATGTTGAATCAAAGAGAACATAATGAAAGATTGTATAAGCGTACCTGAATCCACTTGTTTCTTGATCCAACAAGTTATGATCTTCCAATTGATTCGTAGTTTCCTTATAGATTCTCTCTGTTGATGGGGAGGTAGAGAATCTATAAGCCCTATGTTCAATCGGGGAACCATGACCTATATATAGACGTAACTTTACAGTATTTCCAAATCGGCCCCTTCAACAATTTAGAAATGCAAAACCAGTCTCTACACATTAATTCCATGACACTTTAATACCCAGCAGCCATAAGACTTTATAGATCACCTTTAATTGAGATAGAACTGCACATTGATATTACAGGTATGCCCTACATGTTGAATTTTATCCAACAATCTCCCACTGGGCCACATATGTAATCTAACAAATGTGCTTAACCTTATGACCTCCAAAAACTGGCTATCACAATTAGGGTATATCCAAGCAATCTCGTCCATTGATCATACCGATATAGGTTCAAAGCTGCCTTTGTCATGATTTAGAACATGACTAAACCCATCAATGGTCACATATACCAATACAATCAAATGACATAGATCAATCATGGATGCGTAGCATGGAAATTGCACGCAATGTGATCTAACCATGCTTATTTCCAATTGGTCCTACCTTATTCCTTAGTGAGATCAATACTAAAGACAATATAATGGAGTGGTAATTGAATACTTTAATTCTATATAGAAAAAATATCCGAATACATAAGCATGTCTAAAGAAAAAATATAGAGCAACACTAAATTCCCACTAAACCATAATATCCTCAAACAATACAACACCCATATGAGCTCATGAAAGACCTTGGGTGATATACCCTTAGTTAGCATATCCGCAATCATGGGGTTTGTCCCAATGTGCTCTATGGAAATCTGTCTACTTTGCACTCTTTCTTTTATAACTAGAAACTTTATGTCAATATGTTTTGACTTAGATGAGCTTTTATTGTTATTGGAATATAACAGTGCTGACCTACTGTCACAATATAACCTAAGTGGTCTTTCAACACAATGCAGAATACGCAGCCCAGTGATAAAATTCTGCAGCCATGGTGGAAGAAGCTACGAGTGTCTGCTTAGCACTCTTCCAAGAAATAGCTCCCCTAGCCAACATATAAATGTAGCCTGAAGTGAATCTTCTACTATCTTGGCATCCAGCGAAATCAGAGTCAGAATACCCTATGATCTCCAGCTGATCTGATCTCTTGTATGTGAGCATATAATCTTTTATTCTCTTTAAGTACCTCATAACCCATTTGGCTGCTCTCTAACGATCTATACCAGGGTTGTTTAAATATCTACCTAGCACTCCAACAATGAATGCTATATCTGGGTGTGTACAAACTTGAGCATACATAAGACTCCCAATAGCTGATGCATAGGGAGCCTTCTACATTTCTTTAAGCTCAAAATCATTCTTAGGGCGTTGCTGGAGACTGAACTTTTCACCAAAAGCGATTGGGGTATCAATTGGTTTAATATTTTACATGCCAAACCTTTTAAGTACCTTCCGATCTGATATAGCTCTTTTGTGACAATCCAAGAATACCTCGAGAACAATCTCGTTGTATCTGAATCCCTAATACAAAAGAAGCGTCACCAAGATCTTTCATCTCAAAAATTTTCGATGGAAATCTCTTGGTTTTGTGTAGTATGCCTATATCATTAGTAGATCGGAATATGTCATCAACATATAAAACCAGAAAACTATGCTTACTCCCACTGAACTTGTGATACACACAATCATCAACTGGATTTACCTCAAAACCAAACGAGATAATTACTTGATGAAATTTGTCGTACCACTGATGGGATGCTGTTTGAGTCCATAGATGGATCTCTTTAGTTTGAAAACCATCTTCTTTGAGTCTCCTGACACAAATTTTTCTGGTTGCTCCATATAAATCGTTTCATCAATGTCACCATTGAGAAACGTTGTCTTTACATCCATCTGATGTAACTCAAGATCAAAATGTGCAATAAGAGCCATAATTATCCTAAAAGCATCTTTCATATAAACCGGAGAGAAAGTCTCTTTGAAATCAATGCCTTCTTTTTGAGTAAAGCCTTTAGCTACAAAACGGGCCTTTTATCTTTCCACATTACCTTTCGAATCCCTTTTGGTTTTAAATATCCATTTACAACCAATGGGTTTCGCACCTTCTAGTAATATGACAAGATCCCAAACTTTATTGTCTTGCATAGACTTGTACTCCTCATTCATAGCATCTATCCACTTTTGGGAATTAGAACCCTGCATGGCCTAATGAAAATTGATTAGATCATCTTCCATCATTCCATTATGTTCCTCATGTTCTTGGAGAAATACTATGTAATCATCTGAAATAGTACTTTTCCTTTCTCTAGTGGATTTCCTTAGTTCTTGAGGCTGTTGAGTTTGTTCTATTGGAATAGAAGTCTCAGTCTGAATGGGAGGTTCAACATTGTCTTGTTGAGGATCCTAACTCACTTCTTGATTATCGACATGTATGGAAGCCTGCACATCATCAAAAACAACAATAGGAATCGTAGTTGATTCCCCCTTGAAGACAATGTCTCTAACCTTATTTCTCCCCCCAAACTCAACATCCTCAAAAAATGTTGCAGTTTTCGTCTCAAATTTGGCAACGTGTGGGATCATAAATTTATACCCTCTAGATCGCTCTGCATAACCAATAAAGTAACTGCTTACTGTTTTAGAGTCCAATTATTTTCATGTGGCCTATAAGGCCTAGCCTCAACTAGACATCCCCCAATGTGAAAATGCTTCAAACTAGGTTTTTTTGCCTTTCCAAAGCTCGTAAGGTATTTTGGCAGTTGCTTTAGTTGGGATTCTATTAAGAATGTAAGCTATTGTCTTTAATCCTTCTCCCGAGAGTGATTCTGGCAAGGTAGAATGACTAATCATACTCCTTACCATGTCCTTAAAAGTTCTATTTCGTCTCTCAGCCACACCATTCATGCTAGGAGATCCTGACATGGTGTACTGCAGGACGATTCTGCACTCCTCTAGGAATTTAGCAAATGGCCCTGGATGTTGTTGATCGGAACCATCATATCTGCCGTAGTACTCACCCCCACGGTTAGATCTAGCAGTCTTAATCCTTTTGTTGAGTTGATTCTCAACCTCAGCTTTAAAAGCCTTGAACACATCCAATGATTGAGATTTTTCATGAATGAGATATAGGTATGCATAATGTGAGTAATCGTCTATGAATGATATAAAATATTGTTGACCATTCCAAGAAGCCATAGGGAACGGTCCACAAATATCTGTATGAATCAATTCTAAAACGTCTAAAGCTCTATTGGCACCTACTCTCTTAGTTTTGGTCTGTTTTCCCTTAATGCAATCAATACAGACATTTAAGTTTGTAAAATCAAGTGAATCTAAAATACCATCAGACACAAGTTTCTCAATTCTTGCTTTTGAGATATGACCTAAGCGCTTGTGCCACAATGATGCTGAATTTACTTTATTTAATTTGCGCTTAGTACCACGTGATTCCATATGTAATGTTTCATTATATGATGTAACTGTATCAAGCAAATATATGTTATCATGTGAAGATAAATTTAGTACCCACATTATTTGAATTTAATGAAAGACTAAACTGGCTATTTCCAAAAAAACAATAATATCCAGATTTGTCCAATTTGGGAATAGAAATCAAATTCCGGCTAAAAGACGGAGCAACAAAAGTGTCTTTCAAATCCAAATAGTAACAAGTTCCTAACAATAACCTAAATGTACCTATTGCTTCAACAAGTTCCTAACAATAACCTAAATGTACCGATCTGCTTCAACTTCTACCGTTTCATCATTATCCGCATAGATGTATCTTTCACCATCTTCTAGCTTTCGGTAGCTCAAGCAACCTTGCATAGAAACACTTATATGACTAGTAGCACCAGAATCTAGCCACCAAGTGTTTCTTGGTACTGAAGTTAAATAGATCGGAGAGTAGACCAAAGTAAGAATTTTATTATGTCTAAACTGTTTGCCAAAGAACCAACTTTCATTATCTTTTTCTTGTTTCTTTTGAGCTGGACATTTAGTAGCAGCTTTGTATTTCTTTATTGCCCTTGTCCATAGAGGTGCAAGCCAAACGAACACTTTCAGTATGATATTGCTTCATTCTTTCTTCCTCTTCTGCACAATGTGAAATGAGCTAATTAAGAGTCCACTTTTCCTTTAGGCAGTAATAACTGACCTTAAATTGACTAAATTGTGCAGGGAATGATATCAATATCAAATGTATGAGCAAGTCATTGGACAGCTTGAGATTGAGTGCCTTAAGTTTTGAAGCAATATGAGACATATGCATGATGTGCTTCCTAATGTCCTTTTAGCCTTTATACTTCATCGAATCAAGCTTTGCAAAAGCATGCTTGTTTTAGCCTTATCATTTTTATCAAAGCGCTTCTTAATTTTGGCAAAGAACTCATTAACCTTAGTTACCCTTTCAGATATCACACCCCTAAAGGCTTTTGGAATGCCGCACATAATGATCAAAAGACCCATGCGGTAAAAATAACCGAATATACTCAAGTTGACAGATATTTTAGTAGCAGATATATTAGCTGAAAAGAGAACAAAAATAACCAAATAAACTTTCATACTCACATGATATCCATAATCAATAATCAATAAAATTCAAATAATGGTCAATCCCATCCAAGATACCAGATACAACATTAATATCAAGTCTTTGGATGGTAATATTAACTATACAGTGGTATTTTTATTGCGTTGATCAAACACTGACAATAAGACCTGTCAAATAATAAGCCCCTCTTTGGATTGGCTTATTATCTACATGGAAACCGAATAATTGTCACACATTTACCACCACATGTGTGTATGAAATTCGGCCAAATATTAAACTTCCTTTGGGCCGACTAATATCCTCATGAATAGACATACACACAGACATCTAATATCTTCAATAAACTAATCTTCACAAGAGAGGTCACTTTGGTGACATGTTGTGTCAACTAGCATATTTACAAATATTAGACAACCATAACTCTCTAGGAATTTAAACCAAAGGGCTAAATTTGAATCCATTGCAAATAAATAACCCCAATTGCACCAATGAATTCAATTCAAATTTCATAAAATACAACATTAACCAATGCTAGTTAACATTATTAGTTAATGTCATGTGGAACTAAACTACATAAGCACAAATCCGAAAATTAAGAACAATGGTGGCCAAACCTTCTGCCATTGCCGATTCCATAATTTCATATATATATATATATATGACTCAATAATGATGTATGGAATCAATCATTAGTGGACAATCATAAGCTGTTAGAGATAATTCTTCACCAAAAAATGTATACACGCAACAACATGAATTCACAAAACTAAATTGTGCATGCCGCGGATGTAAAAAGAAATCAAACAAAAGTTATGGACTGTAGCTTTCCCAAATTCAACCGAAGGCAGACTATATAAAAACTAAAGTTCGACAATTCTCTATTAATTAAACATGGGGCTCTGACACCACTTGTAGAATAAATTACCAAAGCGAAATCATGTAAAATCGTAATTGAATCTGAAACCCTAGACATGATTTCTAAGACCCATGTTGAATCAAAGAGAACATAATAAAAGATTGCAGAAGCGTACCTGAATCCACTGGTTTCTTGATCTAACAAGTTATGATCTTCCAATTTATTCATAGTTTTCTTATAGATACTCTCTGCTGATGGGAAGGCAGAGAAAACAGAAAAAACCCTACTTTCAATCGGGGACCATGACCTATATATAGATGTAACTTTCCAGTATTTCCAAATGGGCCCCTTCAACAATTTAGAAATACAAAACCGGTCTCTACACATTAGTTCCATGACACTTTAATACCCAGTAGAAATAAAACTTTATAGATCACATTTAATTGGCTACACCTTAAGATCTGTACATTAATATTACAGATGTGGCCCCACATGATGAATTTTATCCAACAGATTCCCCTTTTTATACAACGAAGTTTACACCAGAATCAGATTACATTTTTCAAGGGTTCCAAACTCTTAGAAGTCTATCTATTATATTTGTATTTTTCTAAATGATGCAGGTTCTAAGGCAGAGACTTCACATGTCGTCGTGTTGTTATCCGCGTGTTTTTTCTTAGTGTTTTTGTGCTTTGGCCTTTTCTTTATGCTCATATCGTAACTTCACTAACTTCATAATTTGTTTCCATCCAGGTAGATAGATAACTTGGTATGAACTTTGGATTTGTCTTCCAACTTGTGGACAAGTTCTACTTTAAATCATGGGTAAGTTTTGCACACATGCCTATGTCTTTATTTTGGTAAGTAGAAATTTTTTTCAATAATTTAGTAAATTGGCACACATAATTAAGAACAAATGTGTATCTTGACTTCTCAAAGTATTCTCTAAATTCACACACGAATCCTAACATAACACATCATATATTGTTAAGTTAGCAAGCAAATATCTGTTACTCTTTTTTGAATCCTCTATAGAATTTGATTTGAATTTATTATTTATGTATACTCTTCTTAAAACTTTTTCATATCTACTTAGTATTTTTCCTATTTCATCTTGATCATTTCCTCTAATTAATGGTTCACGTTCTTCACTAGTATTTTCCCACCATCTTGCTGTAGTTCCTATGAATGTTTTTTCTAACATTGACTGAAGTTGTTTTCTGATTAATTCTCTAGTATATGCCATTATGGCCATTGATTTCGTCAATAATTCCAACTCATGGCCTACATCTTGTACGCATCCAAAGTCTAACCATTTTTCTTTTGAACTAATCTGATTTCCATGCTTCTCCAAGCTGTATATTGGGTAGGGTTGTTGTTGTTGTTATTGACAATGTAACTGTCAGCCTCCTCAGGAGTCAACATTGACTGTTAACAGCGTTGATGAATTAACGACCTAACTTGGAGGCTGCCATGACATAAACCCTACATATCGTAAGAATGTGGACCTAACGATCTACGTTAAGATACAAAGACCAGAGTTGAAAGAGCTAAAGGATTGCCTCCCTCTGTGTCTGCTTTCTTTCTTGTCTAAAGTATATCCAAGTATGGTACATTTAAACAAAGATGGCTTTTATACCTACTTTAGTCAGATTAGGGGTGGCTAATGCTAATAAATTTGGCCCAAAACTCAGCAAACATTAAATGCATGTAATCATGACTATTGTACAAGGTTTTTGCTATATATATAAGCATGAATGAAAATAGTAGGGACATTAACTCATCTCTTTGCCATCTTCTCTTAAAAGACATTCTCCATTAGTCTCCATCTCATTAATGCACTACAAGTAGTTCAGTTAAAGCTTTCATACAAAGAATTGTTGTTATCTAAACTAAAATATTTGTTTGTTAAGTTATCACCAAATTTGACATCAACAAATTGGCGCCGTTTGTAGAAAATCTTACTCAAAGTTCCAAGAAAATCTGTGCTCTAGTAATTGGGAAAAATGAGTCAAAGATGCTTAAGAAACTTGTTCACAAGAGTCCGCAATGTCAAAATGCAGTCAAGACTCAAAAGGAACACTGGAAATATTGGTTTCAGAACTTCTCCAAAGCGACGTAACAATGAGAATGAGGAGCTACGCTGTCAGGTAGAGGCCTTAGCACGCGAAGTTTAGAGGCTAAGAGAATCCCAACAAAACCTATCTGAGGCTCTGGTAAGAGAGGAAAAGAAGAGGCATGGCCAGAGCCAATGACCTCCTGAGCATGAGGCACAATCATATCAGAGAGCTCATCCTCATAGAGGAACACAATATAGAGGATAATAGTATCTTCTCAAGATTGGGTCCTAGATCATGTAGAGGTCCTCGACGCTATAGATCTCCTGAGCAAAGGAGTAGAGAACGCCACTAATCTGGAAGTTGGTCTCCGAAACAAGACACTTGCCATGCTTTTAGTTATCAGCCACGAGCTCTGCAAGCTGACTCTAAGCAACTCTACGGGTTGGATGACCTGAAGAAACATCTTGCCAACCTCAAACAAAAGGCTGAGAAGGTTGGAGACCAGTGAATTTTGGGATAGGCCATTACTATTCACCTAGGCCATAAGGGACGCTCCCATGCCTCCTAAAATGAAGCATCCTCAAATAGGTCTTCAGACGGATCAACTGACCCAGCGGCTCACTTGCATAAATATGTATCCTTGATGGCACTTCAAAATGCTAGTGGAGCTATAATGTTCAAAGCCTTTGGCCTCACCTTCTTGACAATGCTCAAACTTGGTACAGAACGCCGAAGGAAATGTTATGCTAAACAAGGGAACTCTGAGACACTAAAGAGCTCTTTAGATCATTTCAACCTATAGGCTATGACTATGGAGAAGGTCACTGATGAATCCCTTTTGATTGCTATTATATCAAGGCTCTTAAAAGAAACCCCGTTTTGGTGGCCGGTGTATGAAAGCAGACCTAAGACCGATAGGGAGTTTTTTAATAGGCTATTGAAAGTGGGTCTAGGGATCTAAACACTGATAAGATAGATAAAAAAGAGGCTAAGGTCAAGACGGACCAGAAAAAAAGAGAGCAGGGGCTACTTGCAAACTAAAGGCAATTAAGAAATTTTAATGCACCCGTTGACCAAATTTTCAATATGCTGAAGGATGATCCGTTGTTACCAAACGCTAAGCCCTTCAAGAAGCTTTAAAAACCCTTAAAGAAGCTTTAAAAATCCTTTGATCAAATCAAAATATTGTAAATACCATAGGTTGGCAGGACATTAGTTAAATGCTTGCCGATACCTTAGAGAAGAAATTGATAAGCTCATTGAAAAAGGGGTAATTAGATGAATACGTAGTTAACTGGCAAACCATGACAGTCAGAACTGTCGTCGAAAGGATCTATATGCTAAGGCCATACAGAACCGACCTCGTGGTGAGATTCGAGTTTTGGTTAGTGGGAACTAAGTTCCTGAGGTTCTAAGATGCAACAACAAAATCTCGTAAGAGAGGCCCGAAATATCTACTAAGTATTCACTGCCCAAACTCCTTCAACTCAAACGTGCTCTTTTAGCTTCTTTGAAGAGGACACATATGGCACTCTACACCTCCATGCTACGTGCTAGTAATCACTATTCCATTATTCAGAATTAAGATCCATAAAACACTGGTGGACAATAGAAGCTCATTAAACATTCTGTACTTGAGAACTTTCTAGCAAATTGGGCTAGATGCTGAAAACCTCAGACCTTACATCACTCATCTACAAGGGTGCTTATGTCAATGCTAAGAGTCAGATCACACTACTAGTTGAGCTCAGAGCAGAATCCCAACAAAGATGAATCATGGCGGACTTGTCGTTGTTGACATTCCTTCCAATCACAATGCGATATTAGGGAGGTCAATTTTGTAATATCTAAGGGCTGCATTTCAACATATCACTATGTACTGAAATTCCCAACTCTCAATGGTACAACCATGCTATGCAAAGACCAAGAGTCTGCCAGGGTCATGAAAACCCTCGAACCTCAAAGCAATAAACCCAGATCACAAGTTCAGTGAGTGAGCTAGAATTTATAAACTCGATGAAGAAAGGCCAAAACTTTGTACCCCCAATAGATAGCTGATCCCATATTGGTCAAGGAAAGCAATGGGAGCTGGTGACTCTACATAGATTTCACCGACCTAAACAAAGCATGCATAAAAGACAGCTCTCCACTCTCCAGAATAAATCAGATGATTGATGCCATGATAGGTCATGAGCTCCTCAATTTTATAGATGCAAATTCTAGATACAATCAGATCCCGATGTTTACTGAAGATGAAGAACACACCTTATTCATTATTAACAAAGGTCTAAATTGTTACCATATTATGATGTCTTTTAGGCTAAAAAATGCTAGCACAACCTATCAAGGGGTCGTGAATTCTATGTTCAAGGGTTAGCTAGGGAAAACCATGGAGACTTGTGTAAACGACATGTTGACAATCTATTGACCACATAGATCGGAAGAGCGATGTTCCAGCTCCTCAGGGCTTATAGGATGAAGCTCAATCCTAAAACATGCTCTTTTAGTGTAATTTCAGGGAAATTCATAGCATACATAGTGAATCAAATGGGGATTGAAGATAAACCTGAAAAGATTAGAGCCATTTTGGTAATGATGCCCCTGGGTTTGTCATGCAAGTGCAAAGATTGATTGGAAGAATTGCTACACTTATCTGTTTCATTTCAAAATCAACGGACAAGTGTAAGCATTTCTTCAATGCAATCAAAAAGAGCAGGGAATTCTAGTGGATTGAGGAATGTTAGAGGCATTTGAGGAACTAAAAGAAAATTTAACCTCTCTACCCTTACTATAAAAACCCAACAGCGGATATGCACTTCTATTATATCTGGTTGTCTCAGAAAGCTTCATGAGTGAAACACTTGTCAGAATTGAACAAACTTAGCAACTCCTAGTATATTATGTGAGCTAAGCCTTACATGATGCCAAACTTAGATACTTAACGATGGAGAAGCTCGCATATTCTCTAGTGGTGGCATCAACAAAGTTAAGGCCATATTTCTTGGAACACTCAATAGAGTAATTAACGAACTTCTCCTTAAGATAGGTACTACAAAAGCTAGATCTTTCAGGGCACAGAACAACTATTAAAGGCCAAGTGCTAGTGAACTTTATAGCAGAGTTGACTCCAGCATTGTCAAACCGCTCAGAGGAATTAGCAACCTAGGAATTATACATAGACAGGTCCGTCCATAGAGGTTATAGCGGGGGTAGGAATCATTTTAATAAGTCTAGAGGGGGTCACCATTACCCTCAAGCACTTAGATTTTGCTTTCCAGCCACAACAACGAGGTAGAATATGAATCACTACTAGTAGGACCGCACATGGCGAAATCTTTAGGAATCAGAAAATTGGCAAGCCGAAGCGACTCCCAGCTTATGGTTAATTAGGCTAGTAGGACCTATGAGGTAAAAGGTGAAAAAATTACCAAGTATCATGACGGGATAAGAAAAGACCTACAGACCTTGGAGTGGTACGAGGTAAAACAGATCCTAGAACCCGATTCTAAAGAGCTGAATACAATAACAATTGGAGAGCTGCCGACTATTGTGATTGTCACAACCCCACATATTATCCAATATTATTGAATATCTTTATACCATCTAATATATTATTTTGCAGAAGCTTTCGTTTTAATTTTTTTTTTTCACAAAAAGCGAGGACCAGATTTACAAAGCTAACAAATTGTTCTTGTTTTTAGATTTTTCCCCTATTTGAGTTAGAAGAGCCAAAACATCCTTATAGCTACTTTGACCATAATTACCGAATTTCTTTGCAAATTTGAAAATACTTATAAGCCTGGTGTTTGGACTGCTTCTTGTCATTCTCAACTCCTAGAACATATATGAGCCTGGATGTTGAGAAATTGAAATTACAGTTTCAACACCAAGAAGTAGGATATGTTTCTTACTACTTCATTTGCATTTCATGCTCAAACGCATTGCACAATTAAAACTAGATTTACAATAAAATTTAAAGAACATAACGAGTTATGTTAATAAGTATATTGATTAACTAGCCGCGTTAAGCGATTGGAAAGCCTTTACCTTGAAAAGTAGGCTTCCTATCAATACAAAAGTTTCACTTACATACTATGAGCTATAAACCTAGTCTATTGATAAGGATGCTAAGAATAGATTTAATATCATGAAAGAACTAAAGGTGCATCCGGGTCGTTGGGTGGACTTAGAATACTACCGGAAAAAGGATTTCAAATTTATGGCTTCTTTTGAAAAGTGGGGTTGGATGAAATTCTTAGAATTAAGTGGGGGTATAAGAAAGAAATTGGTTAAATACTTTTATGCCAATGCTTTTACTAATGATGGACTAGGTTATTTTGCTACTTATGTTATTGAAGGATGATTCTTGTTGATAACAATCGTTGGTTGAATTGCTTAGTATGTATGATGGTGGTGAAGTTTATGAGTCTAATTTTGATCACGTAGAGGCTTGTCGGGTAATTTATGAGAAACGGAGGCATAGGAAGCCCTCTTATCATGCTCCATCTTTGCCCCAAGACACTAGGGGGCTTCATTTGATCTTTGCTCATATATTTAGACCAAGAGATGGGAAATATACTCAATTGGACCCTATGGATTTGTGGTATTTACAAAATGTAGTTTGGGCAACCCAATTGATTTTGCTCAACTCCTAGTAAGTAAGATGATTCATATCTTTACTACTCCTCCTGATAGCTCATCACACAATTTGGCCCTTCGTCGGGTTGTGATGGCTACACTAGCCAAAAATAACATAGACTTTTCTAATGAAAAGTTGGTTCATGCCCACTTCAATTCCGTGCTTCAAAGGATCTCCTCTAAAAGAAGAAAACGAAAGAGGAATGCTAGAAATTCTGGGGCAGATTCTAGCCCATCCACTACAACTCCTAGTACATTTGAATCTACGGTTGCTAAATGGGAAAAATTCATGAAAGAATGCCAGGAGTTCCACACTTCTATCAGTGAGACTATAGAGTACACATTGAATATTCTAGAGAATGTATCAAAAGATGTTCAAATGTTAACCGAGGAGCAAATGAAATTTAAAGAAGAAGTGGAAAAGCTTATGGAATATGTGGAAGGAAATGAAGAATCCGGTCTGAAGAGTAGTTTAAGCTATACAAGGCTACCCCTTTTTGCTTGGATTACTATTTTAATGTCTTATTAAGATTTTAGCGTTGTATCTAACCCCTATCAGCTTTTGTTTACTCGCTGATCAGCCATATGTGTGATCTGTTTTTGGCTTGTGTACCTCATAATTTGCTATGATATTTTGTATAAGGCTGCCCCAATATATACTCTATATATTGGTACTTGTTAGGATCTTACTTTGGCTGATTTTAGAATGTTTTCGGGGCTGTAATACTCTGTTCTTGGCTGTCCAGTTTCAGTTAGGAAGATTTTTCTTGATTGATTCCTTTGTGGTTGTTGTTCTGTACATCTTATGCTCTTTCTGGTGAATCAAGTTATGGTATAAAGACTAACTATTCCCACATGTTATGTGAATGTCTAATGAATTTGAATATTCTTCGAGCTTGATCTTTTATCACTTGGTTTCTACAAACTATGTAGAGGATATAGTGATCCACTTCCTATACATTTTTGCTATATATCTAAAAAGTATAGATCTTACTTAAAAAGCTAGGAAATGTGTCTATATGACATGGTACAAGTTACACATAACGTAATAAATAGCAACTTACTTGCAAGCTGGTTGGTTGATGCCTCAAGCGAAGTAGGTTGTGCATGTAGGGCCCTTAGAACGCTGCTCTGATACCACTCTTGTTATGCCCCCACTATATTATCTAATATTATTGAATATCTTTATATCGGCTACAATATTTATATGTTTATATATATATATATATATATTTTTTTTTACACATCTATATAGTCATTACTAGTTAATCCGTTTATTTCTTATCTACTAAATTGAGAAAAGAACATAGGCCAATCCATCAGAAACCTATCACTATGAAGATGAGCATAGGTATTAACACAAAAGATGTTAGGCTCATAAGTTGTCCCTAGATATATTTGTAACCAAGATGCATCCTTGTAATAGCTTCAAAGATCGGTTTCCAGATACATGAAAAACTCTACTCCCGTCCGTGGACATTCTCCAACTCACGGCTTGCTTTTCAAACACCTTGTGTTCGATCATCTATAAAAATTGTAGAAAATGGAGTGAGTACAATGTACTTAGTGAGTAACAAAATCTTTTGATTCACCTCTTCATATAAGAAATTCCTTTTTAATTACAAATTCAAGGGAATTATGGAATCACAAAACTTTTAGATGCACACGAAGGCCCCATCACTATTTAAACTACTACTCATAGCGCGCATAAAATTCATATCATTCAATATTGATTCAATCAAGATCGTGTATATTCAAGTGGATCCACATCCAAATCGTGGTTGACCCTTACCAGAATTTCAAACAAAGTGCAATACAAATAACAAGCAATGCACCATACTATTCATCACCCATCTCAGTATCATTAGATAGCTCATAGTGTGTAACAAGCAATGCACCATACTATTCATCACCCATCTTAGTATCATTAGATGACTCCTAGTGTGGAACAAAATAAAGCAAAGTAAAGAGAAGATGGGCAGAGCATCAATTAGTGATTCAAATGCAATAGATCAATTCGTCTTTACATAATTATGCATCAAAACCCATGTTCATCTTTTGAAAACTTCTTGAATACTAAAAGGGAATCAAAACATTGGTTACTCACTGCGTTAACTTTATTTCCCAAAGGCTCCTGTCAAATTTACAAAGCAAAGATGTTAATTTTTATTTTAGATTGTGGGATGTTGAGACTATCAATAAGCAGTCCCAACACTACTGTTCCTGCAACTTTTCTATTTTAAACCATCCTTTAACTCAACCAATTACTTACCTTGAATTGTTCTAAGCTGAAAAGGGTCTTTGTCATTTACGAACAAATGTTTCTTAGTGATTTGGGTAAAATGTTTAGATCCACCTATGAAAGCTCTTCCGATCTCTAAGACAAATGTCCTTAGATAATTCTTGGAGGTAGTCAAAGAAAAAATGTATTCTTAGAAGTTTTTTGCCAAAAGGAACTAGGACAAGTGTCATCTTAATTCCTCATTTTGATTTTTTTCCTTGAATGAGCAAGTGGAAGACTAGGGTGCAGACGTACGGCTTCTTATTGCTCAGGAAGTCCTCCTACTTAATATAATCTTACAATTAGGTTGTTATATCTTAAGTCATACTAGTCAATAACCCATTCTTATTTTGGGTGAGTTGTTGGGTGAGTAATAATCATTTAACTTTATGAAATAATTGATGTAAATTCAAGTAATTATTCCATCTTCATCAAAATAGTGACCACATCGCTTAATTCATTTTTTTTTAAATTTTGTGGGACGTTACAATCTACCCCTTAAAATAATTTCATCCTCGAAATTCAAAATTACCTGAAAATAATTCAAGATACTGTTTCTTCATTTCATCTTTCTATTCCTTCATTTCTTCTTCCAAAACTTCACTTTTCTTTAATACGTGAGCGAGAGGTACTTCCATATTATGTAATATTTTCAGTTCGCACATCAAGATTTTTAGGGGTCGTTCTTCCAAAGTCAAATCAAGTTGTATGTCAGAAGGAGTCTCCAGAAGTACATGGGAAGGATTAGGTACATATTTTCTTAGTGTTGAAATATGAAATGCTAGGTGGATTCTATTCATTCTTTCTAGTAATTTTGATTCATATGCGACTTCTCTAACTCTCTTCGTTATTTCAAAAGGTCCAATGTAATGAGGAGTTACTTTTCCTTATTTTACAAAGTGCAAAAGTCACTTTATTGGAGATATTTTGATAAATTCTTGATCCCCATTCTCAACTTCTAATGGTCGTCACCACTGGTCTATGTAGCTTTTCTAATGGTCTTGTGCGGCTTTCAATTTTTCTTTAATCTTTTCCACCACTTTAATCATTTCTTTCATCATTTTCGAGTTAATTATTTTCTTTTCACCAACTTCATTCCAATACGAGGGTGATCTGCATTTTCTCCCGTATAATGCCTCGTATGGTGCCATTTGGATCAAGGAATGATAACTATTATTGTACGAAAATTCAACTAAAGGTACGTAATAATCCCATTTTTGTGGGAATTCAAGTGTACATGCTTGTAGCATATCTTCAACGGTTTAGATGGTGCATTCTAATTGACCATCAGTTTGGGGATGAAAAGCAGTACTAAAATGTAACCATATCCCTAAGGTTTGATGAACTTCTTTCCAAAACCGAGACAAGAATTGTGGATCTTGATCAGAGGTAATTAAAGCTAGATCGGCATGTTATTTAACTATTTATCAAATATATAGCTCAGCAAGTTGTTCCAATTTAAAAGTCATTTTAATGAGAACGAAGTGTGCCGACTTTGTCAATCGATCCACAACTACACATACGTCATCATATCCCCTGGTGACTCCAGGCAGTCCATACACAAAGTCCATTGTTATTTTCTCCCATTTCAGTTCAAGGATTTCTAGGGGTTATAATGTTCCAGTTGGCCATTGATGTTCCACTTTTACTTGTTGACAATTGAGGCATTTAGCTACAAAAATTACAATATGCCTTTTCATGTCTGGCCACCAATATAATTTCTTTATGTCATAATACATCTTTGTAGAACCAGGGTGCATAGAATATGGTATGATATGTGCTTCCTTTAAAATACACTCCCGTAGGCCTTCAGTTTCTAGTACATAAATTCTGTCTTTGTATCTTAATAATCCCTAACTTGATGTATTATAAGGAGATTCTTTTTCAATTGCCAAATTATTACGGATCTTCTTAGAAAATTCATCATTTTTTTGTTCTTCTTTTATTTGATCCGTTAGCAGTGGCTCTACAATCATTGCTCTTAGTTTGGCATCTCCATTTTGTAGAAATTCTAAGCCAAACTTCTCAATCACATTTTGTAACTACTTAGGTCTTTTCTCGTTCATGATGGCTTTTCGACTCAAGGCCTCTGCTACCACATTTGCCTTCCCCAGGTGGTAATTGATTGTGCAATTATAGTCTTTCACTAATTCAAGCCACCTTCATTGCTGCATAGTTAATTCTTTTTGAGTGAAAATGTATATTAAACTTTATGATCGGTGTAAATTTCACATTTTGCTCTTCCGATCTGTCGCCAAATTTTTAAGGCAAATACAATGGCAACTAATTCTAAGTCATGCGTATGATAATTCTTCTCATAAGGCTTTAATTGCCTAGAAGTATAAGCCACGACTTTGTCATTTTGCATTAATACGCATCCAAGCCCACACTTTGATGCGTCACTATAAATAATAAAATTACCACCTTCTTGGGGTTACTGTAAGAATAGGTGCTTTGGTAAGCTGCATCTTTAATTCCTTGAAACTTCTTTTACAATCCTCGGTCCATTTAAATTGTAAATTTTTCCTTGTTAATCGTGTGAGAGGAACTACAACTTTTGAAAAGTCCTTAACAAATTGACGATAATATTCAGCCATCTGAAGAAACTTCAAACTTCTATGACAGTTGTAGGTTGAGGTCAATTGTAGCTTCAATTTTACTTGGATAAAGTGAAATTCCCCTTTGATCTACGGGACAACCAAGAAAAACCACTTTTTCCTTCCAAAATTCACATTTTGAGAATTTAGCAAACAATTATTTTTCTCTTAGAGTTTGCAAAACAAGGTGCAAGTGCTTGGTATGTTCGTCTCGAGATCTTGAATAGACCAATATATCATTGACAAACATCATTACAAATTTATCCAAATACTCTTTAAACACCCAATTCTTAAGATCCATAAATGTGGCAGTTGCATTAGTCAAGTCAAATGGCATGACTGAAAACTCAAAACACTCATATCTTGTACTGAATGCTAACTTGTGAATATCTTCTTCCTTTATTTTCAATTGATAATACCCTAATCTCAAGTATATTTTGGAAAAGATTAACGACCCTGTAAGTTGATCCAATAAATTATCAATGCGTGGAAGAGGATATTTATTCTTTATTGTGACCTTATTTAATCCTCGATAATCGATACAGAGCCCCATTGATCCATCTTTCTTCTTTACAAATAAAACCGGCATACCCCAAGGGGATGTACTGGGCCGAATAAGTCCTTTGTTGAGTAATTTATCCAGTTGGGTTTGAAATTCCTTCAATTCAGTGGTGCCATATAGTAAGGAGCTTTTGATATTGGTTCAGTACTAGGATACACTTCAATATCAAACTTGACCTCGTGATCTAGAAGTAATCCTGGAAGTCGTTTGGGAATATGTCCAGATATTCTTAAACTACGGGTTAAGATGACATTGTAACATAATTTCCAGCCTTAATTTGATATAACCAAACTCAAAAACCCAAATGTCCTTGTCTTAATAGCTTTTGAGCTTGAAATGCTGAAATTCTTGTTCAAGTACTCTTTAAAAGCAAGCAGAATGGCATAGGGTTCTTTTCCAGAAATTTAAGATTCAAGCTTAACAATCAATAATCACCCATGCTTAGATAACCAATCTATTCTCAAGATCATGTCAAAGCCTATGAGGTTAAAGAGAATTAAACCTGTCAGATATATATCACATTCTAATTGAATCGTAGCATTGGGCATACAATCCCTTTTCACATAGGTGTCACTCCAGAAGGTACTTTAACACTCATCTCTAACGGCATAGGAACTATTTCAAAATTTGCATTCAAGCAAATATATAAAGTGTATATAGATCTACGATAAACATATGTCGTACCTGTAATAACATTGCCGCTATTGGTGGCATCCGGTTGAACCATTGCAAAAACTTTACCTGTAGGATTATTGGGTTTTGGGTTAGTGGGGCAATTTTTCACCATGTGTCCTTTCTTGCCACACCAATAGCATAGAACCAAATTTTTTTCGGCATGGTCCTATATGAATTTTATTACATGTTGAGCACCGCCATTGATTAGTTTTTGTCGGCTCTCCCTGGGGCTTCGACTTTTTAGTATTGGATTGGTTCTTAAAGTTTCTATATGATCTTTTATTTCCCTTATTCCATTTATTACCTGAAGAGTTCTATTTTTTATTAGTATTTGATTGCTGAGAATGGCAGGCTCGATGTTCTCTAGCCCGAAGAATTTTAGTCTCAACTTGTTCTACTAGTAGTGTCTGGTCTATGACAGTAGCAAGGCTTAAACCTTGAGTTCCTGACATCAATACATCTTCAATTTCATTGTCCCCAACATGTGAGTTGCAAATCTTGACAATTCCTCGAATTTTTGAACATATTCCGACACCATCATTTGATTCTGCTGGAGATGAATAAATTCATTCAATTTTTGAGTCCTTGCAGAAGTAGAAAAATATTTGGTGTGGAATTTCTCACGAAATTCTTCCCAAGTTATCTCCTCATTTTCTCTCATACTTATTAAAGTATCCCACCAATAGCCTGCGCTTCCTCTTAACATGAAACATTTTTCTTTTTCACAGTAAAAAACATAAGCATAGGTGAACATTATTTCAATTGTCCGAATCCAATTTTGCGCTTCTATTGGGTCCTTAGCTTCTTCAAATATGGGAGGTTTAAGTCAGCGGAATCATTCCATTGCATCATTTTTATCGTCTTTATTTTGTGATGATTCCCTATTTGAATTTTGTTGGAGTAATAGATCGATTTGATGAGCTTGTTGAATAGCTAAATGAGTCAAATGTTCTAGGCTGTTGCTAGTGTCATCTTCTTGAGACATGTTTCTCTACCTGTCCATGAATTTAATTTATAGCTCAAAATTTGGCACCATAGATTATTTAGCTGTTGAATTCTTAGCCGATCACATTTGTTAAATTTCTTGGATGCACATCAATAAGCAAAACTTAACTATTTCTAAATAGTTAAGTTCAATTTCTCAAAGATTATACTTTGATGAATTGACGATAAAAAAAATGAGAAAATTTAACTATTTTTTTCTTACTTATTTACCTTTGTTAACTCTTCCGATCTTGGGTCTCCAATTAATTATTAAATATTTCTAAATATTTCCAATAACTTATGGCTCAAAATTCACTAGTTATAAGGATTCAATCATATTTATCCTCTTTTCAGTTATTATGGACTTATTTGTACTTTTGTGAGTTAGGACCCTTAAGTTCTAAAATTCTTCTTCTTCTTCAATCAAAGAGATAGAATCCGTCATTTGTTTCTCTCATTTTTTGTTCTTCTATAACCTTAATTTCTTCCATTCCAAAATCTTCAATTAATCCAATCCATAACTAGATACAAGAAAACAGCCATGAAACACGCCATTAATGACTGAATTTCCACAGTTTCAAACCTGATTTTATCCCAAGATGAAGGTGCAAGTTCGGGTAATTCCTCCATGGGCGATTTTCAAGCTGCACTTGAAGTTGTTAGTACATTTGAAGGTGTTTCTACCTCTATTCCACTAGTTTCTAGCATTTCAAAGCCAAAAGGAGGTGAAGAACCATCTAATTCCATGAGTGAAATTGCTAGGGCAATAGCCGTGGCTCTCCAATGAGCTTTTCCTGCCAAGAACCACCACCAGTGGTGGCTTATCTTTTGCGCCACTAATTTCAAGCCCTAGCTTGTCTAGAAAAGGAAAGGAGAAGGTAGGAGAGGAAGGCACCATAAATGAAGGTGATACTTTTCCGGACTTCTATTCTATTGACAAGGAAGCTGAGAATAGATTTAATATCATGAAGGAACGAAAGTTACCTCTGGGTCGTTGGGTAGACTTAGAATACTACTGGAAAAAGGATTTCAAATTTATAGCTTATTTTGAAAAGGTTAGATAAAATTATTAGAATTAAGTGGGGATATAAGAAAGAAATTGGTTAAGTATTTTTATGCCAATGCTTTTACTAATGATGGACTAGATTATTTTGCTACTCATGTTCATGGGAGGATGACTTTTGTTGATAAGCACTCCTTGGTTGAATTGTTTGGTATGTATGATGGTGGTGAAGTTTATTAGTCTAATTTTGATCACCTAGAGGCTTGTCAGGTAATTTATGAGAAATTGATGCTTAGGAAGCCCTCTTATCATGCTCCATCTTTGCCCCAAGACACTATGGAGCTTTATCTGATGTTTGCTCATATATTTAGACCAAGAGGTGGGAAATATACTCAATTGGAGCCTGGGCGTACTTGAGCATAGGCTCAAGAGGCTCTTGCTTAGGGCCCAAAATGCTTAGGGGCCCAATTTCAAGATTTCCATTTTTTTTTCTTATTTTTTTTTAAGAAATTAGGCTATACACTTATAACTGAAAATGTGTCATTCAACATAATTACATATTCATTATTATATAATAATTTATACCTTATTTTCTCTAGATTGTTCCACCTCTCTCTAATATTCTAATATTTTTTACGTTTTGAAATTCCATCTATTAAATTCTCTTCATAATCTTTAATTATCTTCTTTCATATCTATCATCTATCCAAACACAAAAATGAAAAAAAATGAAAAATTTCGAATTTGAGTACTACTGCAAATTTTAAAATGTTATGTAGCTGTTCATTTCCACAACCCAACTCATTCAGAGAAAAAAGAAAAAAAAACTCAATAGAAGGGGAAAAATTCTGATGAGTTTAGTGTTTTTTATTGATTGGTATATTAGTTTTGTTGTTTTCTACTTTATTTTTAACAGATTATTTAAAAATAAAAAATAAAAAAATCACTATGGGGCTCATTTTCTAAATTTTGCTTGGGGCCTCATAAGTTGCAGGTCCCGCCCTGATTGGACCCTATGGATTTGTGGTTTTTACAACGGGCAACCCAATTGATTTTGCTCAACTCCTAGCAAGTAAGATGATTCATATCTTTCTGCTCCTTCTGATAGCTCATCAAACAATTTGGTTCTTCGTGGGGTTGTCATGGCAATACTAGCCAAAAATTCATAAAAGAATGCCAAGAGTTCCACACTTCTATTAGTGAGACTGTGGAGTACACATTGAACATTCTAGAGAATGTATCAAAAGATGTTCAAATGGTAATTGAGGAGGAAATGAAATTGAAAGAAAAAGTGGAAAAACTTATGGAATATGTGGAAGCAAATGAAAAATCCAGGTTTGAAAAGAAGTTTAAGCTGTACAAGGCTACCCCTTTTGCTTGGATTACTACTTTAATGTCTTATTAAGACTTTAGCCTTGTATCTAGCCCCTATCAGCTTTTGTTTACTTGTATTAAAGCCATATGTGTAATCTATTTTTGGCTTGTGTGCCTCATAATTTGCTATGATATTTTGTATAAGGCTACCCCAATATACTCTATATATTGGTACTTGTTAAGATCTTACTTTGGCTGATTTTAGACTCTTTTCGGGGCTGAAATACTCTGTTCTTTAAGGTACTTCTTGGCTATCCAGTTTCAGTTAGCAAGATTTATCTTGGTTGATTACTTCGTGGTTGTTGTTATGTACATCTTATGCTCTTTTTGGTGAATTATGTTATGGTATAAAGACTACCTATTCCCACATGTTATATGAATGTCTAATGGTTTAAATATTCTTTGAGCTTGATCTTTTGTTGCTTGGTCTCCATTCCCTATACATTTTTGCTATGTATCTAATAAATATAGATCTTACTTAAAAAGCTAGGAAAGGTGTTTATATGACATGGTACAAGTTTCACATAACTTAGTAAATAGCAACTTACTTGCAAGCTGGTTGGTCGATGCCTCGAGCAAAGTAGGTTGTACATGTAGGGCCCTTGGAACGCCGCTCTGATACCACTCTAGTCATGCCCCCACTATATTATCCAATATTATTGAATATCTTTATATAGGTTAATATATTAATTCAGGGAAGCTTTCATTTTAATTTTTTCGCACAAATAGCGATAACGAGACACAGAAAGCTAACAAAGTGTTCTTGTCTTTAGATTTTTTTTTTTTTCCTTTTTGAGTTAGAAGAGCCAAAACATCCTTATAGCAATTTTGACCGTAGTTACCAAATTTCTTTACAAATTTGGAAATACTTATAAGCCTGGTGTTGGGACTGTTTCTTGTCATTCTCAACACCTAGAACACACATCGGCTTGGATGTTGAGAAACTGAAATTTACAATCTCAACACCAAGAAGTCGGATCTGCTTCTTATTTCTTCGTTTGCATTTTATGCTCAAATGCATTGGACAATTAACACTAGATTTATAATAAGATTTAAAGAATATAATGAGTTATGCTAATAAGTATATGGATTAACCAGCCGAGTCAAGCAATTGGAAAGCCTTTACATTTGAAAAGTAGGCTCCCAATCAATACAAAAGCTTCACTTACATACTATGAACTATATGTGTGTGTGTGTAGGCTTATTTATATATTTATACTCATCTATATAGTCATTACTAGTTAATCTTCTTGTTTCTTATACTACCACATTAAGAGAAGAACATAGGCGGATCCGTCATAAATATATCATTATAAAGATGAGCATAGGTATCACAAAAGATGTTAAGTTCATAAGGTTTCCCTAGATATATTTGTAACCAAGGTGCATCCTCCTAATAGCTCCAAAGATCGGTTTCCACTACATGAAAAACTCTACTCCCTTTCGCGCATATTCTCCAACTCACGGCTTGCTTTTCAAATACCTTGTGTTCGATCATCTATAAAAATGGTAGAAAATGGAGTGAGTACAATGTATGAAGTGAGTAACCAAATCTTTTGATTCACCTCTTCATATAAGAAATTCCTTTTTAATCACAAATTCAAGGGAATTATGGAATGCACAAAACTTTTAGATGCACATGAGGGCCCTGTCACTATTTAAACTACTACCATAGTATGTATAAAATTCTTATCAATTCATATCATTCAATATTGATTCAATCATGGCCAGATATATTCAAGTGGATCCACATCCAAATCCCAGTTGACCCCTATTAAAATTTCAAATGAAGTGCAACACAAATAACAAGCAATACGCCCTACTATTCATCACCCATCTCGATATCCTTAGATAGCTCCTAGTATAGAACAAAGCAAAATAAAACAAAGACAAGACGGGTAGAGATCGGAAGAGCGATTCAAATGCAATAAATCAATTTTTCTATACATAATAATGCATCAAAACGCATGTTTATCTTGTGAAAACTTCCTGAATGCTAGGAAAGAATAAAAACATGAGTTACTCACTGTTTTAACTTGATTTCCCAAAAGCTCCTATCAAATTTACAAAGCAAAGATATTAATTTCTATTTTAGATTGCAGGATGTTGAGACTGTCAATAAGCATTCCTAACACTACTGTTCCTGCAACTATTCTATTTTAAACCAGCTTTTAACTCAATAAATTACTTTCTTTGAATTGTTTTAAGCTGAAAAGAGTCTTCAAAACCGTAATATTCCTCAATCAAAGTTGTACTTTAAGTTAGATTCTTCCTATATTTGGAAAGGAGTCTTTTTCAAGAGAAATGTGAGTGTTCGGTGAGTTTTACTTAAGTGTTCTCTCACCCTTCCAATTTATGGCTGAGTTTTTCTTAGGGATTTTAGGTAAAATCCTGAGATCCACCTATGAAAACTAAGACAAACGTCCTTAGATAATTCTTTGAGGTAGCCAATAGAAACAAGTACAAGCGTAATCTTAGAAGTTTTTTGCCAACAAGAACTAGGACAAAGTGTCCTCTTAATTCCTCATGTGATTTTTTTTCCTAGAATGAGCAAGTGGAAGACTGGGGTGAGGACATGTGGTTTCTTATTGCTCATGAAGTCCTCTTATTGCTCTTGAAGTTCTCCTACTTAATATATTCTTACAATTAGATTATTATATTTTGAGTCAAACTAGTCAATAATCTCATCTTATGTTGCGTGAGTAATAATCACTTAATCTTATGACATAATTGATGCAAATTCAAGTAATTATTCCATCTTCATCAAACTAATGACCACATCACTTAATTCTTCTTTTTTTTTTTTTTTGAAATTTTGTGGGATGTTATAATGATTGCCAAATCAGAAGTCAAGGAAATGGAAATATATCTGGAAATGAACTGGGTGATGCCAATCATCCAGTACTTGAAAGAGTATATGGTATCCCTGGGCTAGAAGAGCACAAAATCAGGAGACTAGATTCATATTTCTAAATGGGAAGCTGTGCAAAAGATGCTTCTCAGGTCCACTTCTGAAATGCCTAGATGCTAATGAAGTAAGAATAGCTATGAAAGAGATTCACTTTCGGGTGTGTGCCAACCAAAGTGGAGGACAATCAGTAGCCTACAAAATCCTCAGACATGGGTATTTTTGGCCAAGATTAAAAAGATATGCAATTTAATTTGCTAAATGTTGTGATAAATGTCAGAGGTTTGCCCTAATGATACAAAGCCCCCCGGCTCCTCCCTCCTCCGCGAATAATTGACCCTATTGATAGGGCCATGGCCATTTGCAAAGTAGGATGTGGATTTGATAATCCCATTACCCAAGGGCAAACGAGGGGAGATGCTTGCAATTGTGGCAGTAGATTACTTTACCAAATTGGCTGAACTAGAACTGTTAGCTATAATCACAAAACAAAAAACAACAAGTTTATCTAGATGTCTATAATCTGCAAATTTAGGGCACCCTACTCAATTGTCACAGATAATGGCAAGCAGTTCAATAACTTGAGGTTCAAATAATTTTGTGAAGAACACGCAATTAAGAACTTGTGTTTAACTCCGCACCATCCACAGGCAAATGGCCAGGTCAAAGCAGTGGATAAAATTATTAAGCATGCTCTGAAGACAAGGCTAGAGGCGCTAACAGGAAATTGGGCCGACGATCTACCTATTGTCTTATGGTCCTATAGAATGGCCTGTCAAACTTCAATAGGAAAAACCCCATTGTCCTTGGCTTATGGGGTAGAAGTTTGATACTTTTCGAGCTAGAAATTCCTACAACCAAGATTGTGTATTTTAATAAGGAAAAGAACATTGAGGCATTGTCACTTGAGTTAGATCTTGTGGAAGAAGATAGGGAACTGGCTGAAATCAGAAATGCGTCATATAAGTGAAAAAGTGCCAAGTGCTACCACAGTAAGGTAAAGGTGAGGAGGTTCGAAATGGGTGACCTAGTACTACACAGAGTTTTCCTATCCACCAAAAAACCGAACTCATGAGCTCTTGGTCCGACCTGGAAAGGCCTATACAAGGTAAGTAAAGTTTTGAGAAACGGTACTTACGAGCTGGAGAACATGGAAGGTCAGCAACTCGCCTATTCTTGGAATACAGAACTATTGAAGACCTACTATCAGTGAATATGATAAAAGGATGCCTTTTGTTGAAGTGTGAGATCCTACGGTGGGTGTGTAGACCACCAAAAGAATAGACACTCGAAGTTAGTCATGTACCCAAGAATGTACAAACAACTTAAGGGCTCTAGTGGCTCAAAGTCTAATGTACTCCTCTTTTGTCATGGTAAGGAAATACAATGGTTAAGTTTGAAAACATAAATAAGCGTTTAACATCCTATAAAAGGCGAAGGATTCGAAAGTTTGTGACCTAATGAAACAAATTATGCAAGTGAATGTTAAGCTTCAGAATAGGGACAGATAATAACAAGCTACAGGCCTAACAAATCAAGTGGGGGAATTGAGTGGCATCAAGTACAAGCTCAATAAACCATAAACCATTGAAAAGCAAACGAAGGAAAGAGCTAAAAGATATTCCGCTAACAACTCATAAGTAAGAAAAATAACAATAGTACACGATAAAGATTGGGGACAAAAAGGGATAGAGGCCTAGTCCTTAATTTCTTAGACTTCATTGAGGTCAAGCTCTTCAAGGATGCTGTTCTCTTCTCTTATTTTTGCCACTTGATCTAACGTGAAAGAAAGGCCCTAGCCTAGCTCTTTCTCCTTAATCTCCTTAATAATATCAGCAATCATGGAGATGAATAGCACCTTTGAGTCCCTCAAGTTCTCCTTTGAGGCTTTGTACATCTCGAAGGCCTCTTTATAGCAAAGCAGCTCTCCTGAGGTCACAAGCTTAGCCTTCTCCTACTCTAAAGCGGCGACCTTGGTCCTCTTGGCCTCAGACTCAGCCTCAGTCTCAGGAAGCTTTTTCTTGAGCTCTTCATACTCAAACTTGAGTTGCTTCATCTTGGCCGTAGCCTCAACCCACATCTTCTTCGCTTCCTCATTAGATCACTTGGACTAAAAGGATATTTCTATTAGCTGGTTGTTCCCTTCCAATATCTAGTAAATACTCTTAGCCCCTATCAGCCTTGAACTGATAATAGCACTTGAAGTCCTTAGGCCTAAGATAATACCATCCCTTCGCTTTCCAGAAATAGAGGAAACTAATGTCCTCTATCTGTTGGTGTGAATTTGAGTAGGTGCACCTCTCTAATACCTTAAGTACTCCTTAGCTATCCTAGGAAGGGGAAGCTTAAAACCCTACCTCATCATTTCCTAATTAAGGCTATACAACCCTGAGGCGGACCCCTGAGGCGGACAGTCACCTGCTTACCTTCATAGGGAGTTCACAGGTTAGCCTCATCAGGTACCTTGAATTACTCCCTAATGGATGCTAGGTTGGTGTCTTTTATTTTTTAAATATACATATGGTATTCCCACTCCTTACTAGTGTTGAGTACTGAGAATTTTCTAGAAAGAGAAAGTTCTTTCAGATATTATTGATACTCAATAAAACAACTGTACATTTGGCCTTACTTATACAAAACTGAAACAGAACCAAATTAAGCTAACAGTAACAAACTAGCTCATATGTTGCCACGTGTATACAAGTTGGAAGGAAGAAAAAAACTATATGAAATACAATACATAAAATAGAAAATAGGCCATACATCAAGATGAACCAGCTCAAAGACAGTAGAGGTTTGAACAGTACTTCTAGGAAATGATAATCTGTGTTGTTTAGCCCTAGCACATACATCACAGGGGATTAAAGTGTCTTTATTACAATCAGGCAACAAACCAAGAAAGTACAGAACTTGAGAAGAAACATGCCCAAGTCTCTTATGCCAGAGACTTGAATTATTTTTAGCTAAACAAGCATGAGAAACTGGGAACTGGTGCATAGAAGCACACAAAGTTTTATTACAAAGAGATGAGCTATAAGAAGTAAGAGTAGAAGGAAGGAATGATGTTTTGTCAAGTATGTAGAGGTCTTTGATCAATCTACCCACTGCAATCAGTTTCTCAGTCACATGGTCCTGCATGAGACAATAGTCATCAAAAAAAATGAATTTGATTTTGGATGATTTGGCAAGTTTACTGACTGAGAGCAAATTGTACTTAAATGTGGGGATATGCAATACATCAGTTAACATAATATTGTTTTCAAGAGACACAGAACCAACATGTTTAACTAAATTTGTTGATCCATCGGGAAGATGTACAGGTATAGGAACATGGGCAGGTTTATATTGATGCATAAGTTTTAACTCACTACACATATGACTAGAAGCTCCAGTATCAATGATCCAAGACCCTAAATCTAACAAGTTACTAGCACTTAAGCATATAAGGATTCAAGAGCAAGATTAGTACCAGCATAATCCTTCAGATGTGCAAAACTAACAGTAGCTCCAGATGTTCCTTCTTTGCTTAACAGCAACTTCTTTAATTCTTCTTGTATTATCTGAGACAAATTGAAGCCCTGTATTTGGTCCTTCTTTACATCCACACTCTTAACATCATTAAAATCCAGAGGAGTATCCACTGCATTTACCATTTCCTGCTTTCCTTTCAACTGTTTGTACCATTCAGGATAACCATGCTTCTTGAAGCAGTCCTTTTCCTCATGCCCATTTACTCTACAGTAAGTGCAAAACAACAACTTCTTCTCTTCTTTGGTTATTCTCCCGTACTTGCCACCACCAGAAAACCTCTTATTATTCTTCATCCTCACATTCATTACATTCAATCCATTGTTATCCCCATATAATCCATGTACAACCCTTTGTTTTTCAACTCTTTGAACATAAGAGTAGGCTTTGCTAATTGTAGGAAATGGTTCCATCACCAAAATTTGCCCTCGAGATCGGAAGATATTCATCATTAGGACCCATAAGAAATTGCATCAATTGAAGAGATTCATTGTAATCTGACACTACCTTAGCAGAACCACAAACACACTGCGGTGTTGGCATTAAAAAAACTAGTTCATCCCAGAGACTCTTCAATTTTGTAAAGTACTGAGCAACAGTTTGATTACCTTAAGAAATCGAGCAAATCTCTCTCTGAATTTGATATAGTTGTGGTCCATTGCTACCACCAAATCTCTCTTCAAGTTCACACCAAAGTTTTCTCGTTGTTGATGTGTAGATGAAAGCTTCAACGATATCTTTGGAAATGGAATTCAGGATCCACAAAGTTATCATGTAATTAGCACGGGTCCATTTGTCATAAGTCGGATCTGATTGATTTGGAGCCTCAATGGTACCATCAATAAACCCTAGTTTCATCTTCGCTCCTAGTGCAATTTGAATCGATTGACTCCATGTGAGAAAATTTCTACCGTTGAGAGGAATAGTGACAAGAGACATACCAGGATGGTCTAAGCTTTGTAATTGTAACGGATCTTCATCTTTCTGAGCAAAATCGGTTGTTCGAACTCTTTCACGAGCTACTTTTCTTTTAGGAATCACTGGATCCTCTTCGAAATCAGTAACTTCATGTTTTTCCTCAAGCAATTCCTTATGAATTGCCTCTAAGTTCACATTCGATCGCCCTTTTTTTCCATCGTTCTTCGGCATCTTGGCTACCTTTGCTCTGATACCATGAGAATTTTCTAGAAAGAGAAAGTTCTTTCAGATATTATTGATACTCAATAAAAACAACTATACATTTGGCCTTATACAAAACTGAAACAGAACAAAATTAAGCTAACAATAACAAACTAGCTCATATGTTGCCACGTGTATACAAGTTGGAAGGAAGAAAAAAACTATATGAAATACAATACATAAAATAGAAAATAGGAGGAAATATCTCACAAGTACAGCCAGAGGTCGTATAGTAGACTCAAAAGAAGCCACCCTATACGAAACCCCGCCACATTCTATAGAAACTAAGGGGACAATAGCCATAGTAACTTGCCCGCTCTCACTATGGGCCCATCGACCTCCTCTTTAGACTCAATGTTCATATCGATCATATCTACTGAACCTCCCTCATCTAATCTCAATTGTCAGATTTGCATAGACGTCAGATTCCAACCGCTCTACTAGTATTGAACAACCTTCCCCACTCATTCCCTTGTTGGATCATCAGAATGAAGGATAAATAAAAGAAATAAGAAGAAAGAAAGAAACGAATGTGAGGGACCGCTGAAGAGGCGAGTAGTCACAAGGATCCCAAGATTGAAAGTGGTTAAAAAAAAAAAAAGTGAGAAAGTAAGAAATTGCTACCTGAGCTGCGGTGGAAACACAATTTGGTAAGAGGGAGAACTTCCAACGCAGAGAAATGCCCAGAGGAAATGAAGATTGATAGAAGAGTGCAAAAGTAAATTTAGGAAGGAAAAAATAGGCAATTGAAAGGGCAAATTTGAAATCCCAAATAATTGGTCTCAAAAATGGAGAAAGAGCATTAGCCGCAATCATTAAAAGGAAAGGAGGAGTCTCTAGGAGGATCTACTCCCAAAGGAGAGCCGACACGTGTGCAAGGCGGCGGTAGGTTCTTTATGAATTTGAAGGGATGGAATGCAAACATATGGGAAAGGAAAGAAGGCTTCCTCGAGAAGAATCCTCAAGACTGCACCCTAACGACCTCATGGGCCAACTCTTGAGGGGCAGTTGTTGATAAAGATCGTATCAGCCCTGTCAAGAGTAAACATTGACTGTTATTAACGTTGACGGATTAATGACCTAAGTTTTAGGTTGCCTTGACACAAAACACAGGTCGTAAAAATATCGACCTAACGATGTACATTAAGATATGGAGACCAGAGTTAAAATTCTAAAGGATTGTTCCCTGCCTGTCAGCTTTCTTTCTTGTCCAAAGTACAATCAAATACAATACATTTAATGCAAAAGATGACTTTTACACCTACTTTAGTTAGATTAGGGGTGGTTATTGCTGACAAATTTGCCCCAAAACTCAGCAAATATTGAATGTTTGTAATAAATATATGTAATAATGACTATTATACAAGGCTTTTGCTATATGTGTATGTGTATATATATATAAGCGTCAATGAAAACAGTAGGGGACATTAACTCCTTTCTTTGCCATCTCCTCTTAAAGAACGTTCTCCATTATTCTCCATCTCCATTAATGTATTATTACAAGTAGTTCATTTAAAGCTTTCATATAAAGAGTTTTTGTTATCCAAACTAAAATATTTGTTTATTATGTCATCGCCAAATTTGAAGTGGACAATTATTATTATTATTATTATTATTATTATTATTATTATTAGTATAATATTTTGGTGTTGTGGCTGTAAATATAATTGTATTGTGTTTTTTGTCTTGTTTTGTGGCAAATAAAATGGCCATACTTACATTTTATTTCAACTCTTTCTTTTACCTTAGTTCTAGACTAAGAGCTTGTTCATTATATATTATAATTATAATTTGATAAAAACGATGGGTGAAATATTTTGTGGAGATGATTGTTGATTGGAGCTTGCTTCCTTCTCTCAAGAGGGATAGGTTGCATGTGTCTCAAGAGATGTATGATCTTTTTACTCATGCTTTTGTGTGATTTTTTTATTATTTGTTATTTATTTATTTATTTTGATGACTTTCATTTATTTGTATCCTTTATTGCACATAGCCTTGAACTCGCAATTCTGAGGTTGAAGGAGCTGGAAACAGTATCTTCATAACCTGGAGGTCTTTCCCTTCTTATCATGATAAAATGTTCTTTAGTAGAAGTACCACTGATGTTGCTTATAAGTAGAAATAAATAAACATGATAAAATAAGGTTCAGGCTTTGGTGGTTTTTTTCTATTTGACTGATACACAACCTACACCATGTCCTCTCCCTGCATCCTCTCCTTCCCCAAGAGAGGGGGGAAAGAGTAATGGTTCCGTGTTAATTCCTCTGTACATTGTATTTTGCTAGTTAAGTTATTTTCCATAACTCGACTCTTTTTAAAATTTTTGTGAGGTAGAGGAATTCTAGTGATGATGTTGTATCCCATTTTTCCTAGGCTGCTACAGAAAAATGGAAGCCTTATCGATTTAGATAGGTTTTAGGTTGCCCGTGATAATGTTCAAATTTTACTTGCTTTGGACTTCTTGTGGATCTTGTTTCTTGAAATTCACTTTTGACGTTAGCCTATATGGTGGCTATATGGTGGCTTGTGTTGGTGTTTTGACATGTTTTGGTATTATCAAATTCATAAGAGAAATTGCCAAAATTTTCTGAACAATTTTTAACCATTTTTTTAAGACTATTTCAAATATTTTCTTTTGCAAGACAATAATAAGTTTACTAATTGAGGCGGGGATGCGAGTAATAATTGAATGGTTCACAACAAATGTAACGACCCGGAATATTTCTAATGATGTCAAAAAAAAAAATTTTTTTTTTATATCCGTTTATCGGCGCTATTATGTTTTTTTCGGATTTGCACATCTTAATTATTTAATGATTAATGCATGCATGTGCCCACGTTGTTTTTTTTTTTTTTTCAATTGATCCGCACGTGTTGATAGGTTTGATATTAATTTACCAAATTTGTCACCATGTTAGGCTATTATTTTTTTCTTATCAAGGCTAATGGTACGCAAGAAGATTTAATATAATAGCATCATATATTATTTTATTATAATGGTATAATATGTTACAGGGCAAAATATTCCTTCTTTTACACCCAAAAGATACTATCTATTTTTACAAGATGCATCTTTTCTTCTAGCATAATTATAATAATATTTCAAAATACATAAACTAGAAGCTTTATCATATATTTTCTTATAACTTATTTGTTTATTTTACAATATAGACTATATCTAAGCTTCCCAACGGTTTATCTTGTATTCCTTCGTATATAAAAACTCCAGTGTATTGGCTTCATAGTATGCAATTTTGACGATAGTAATTATGTAGTGGTTGAATCCAAGATGTCGCACACTCCCCACAAGTCCGTTTCAGTTGTATACAAGTACTGGCTTCCATCCGGCGATAAGGACCATTCATTATTGGCGACTTCGATCACTGTTCGCTTCATTGTCTAAAATTTAAAACTATAAAGAATAAGTAATATTTACTTAGTGAGAAATGTACACATATATATAAGAAAATTTGAAGATTTTCAAGTGGAAATATGAAGTAGAAAATAGAGTTTGGATTCCTTTTTGCACAAGTTTACTTACCCCGCATGTGCATAATATAAGATTAGAATCGGATTGGACATGAACATAAGAACCTTGATATTGAGAATATTATGTAATCCGATTTATAGCGTAGCATGGCATGGCTTGTCTTGAAGAAGAGGTAAGCATAACTTTATGCATAATATAGGTGTTTAATAAAAGAATAACAATTAGATCATTATAAACATAAGAAAATGACATAAGTATATATATCTAAATCATTCCAATTAGTTGAAAAAAATGTGTACGTTACTCACCTTGATTCGTAAATTCTGATTGAAAGTGTTTTCCCTAGCCTTATTCGTTGACTACTGTTGTTTCTTCTTTAGAATGTCAATGTCTTAACTATTTTTTTTCCTCTTTTGCCTTCTGACGTTTTAGGAAGATGGCCTATGGCTTTTTATAGTGGTATTTCCTTTTAATTATAATTATTATTATTATTATTATTATTATGAAAATTGTGTCATTTGAATGACATAGCATTTTGAATGGTTCCAGAATGGATCATTATATCCAAAGTGCCAGACAGAGAGGTAAATGCAATATTCAGACTCCGAGCAAAAGATAAAGATATAAAAGAATGGGCAGCTCCTGAATCAAAAAAGGCATAAGTAGGTTTTGAGTAAATATAAATAGTACCTGCAATAACATCGGCATTATTATCCATTTCGGGTCTAAGCATAGCAAATACTCTGGTAGGTCGGGAGGCAAGGGTTTTCTTTTCTTCTGGACAATCTTTAATCATATGACCTTCTTTTTCTCAATTAAAACATTGTCCAAGTTTCCAACGACATTGCCCACTGTGTCGTTTGTTGCAGGTAGGACAAATGGGATTAATTACTTCCCTCGGTTCACCTACATTTAGTTTCTTAGAAATTGATTGGCTCTTTGGGTCATCTCTTGAGGGACATTTATTATTAGAATTCCAATTGCGATTTGATGAAGATCCTCGAGTAATTTGAATTCTGGCTTCTCATGCCTTTTGTATTTTTGTTTCTGCTTATTCTGCTATCAAGGCACGATCCACAATTTGTGATAAATTCATATTAGATGTTCCAGCCATAAGAACATCTCTCCCCAATTCAGGTCGTAATCCGTTAATAAAACGGTCAATCTTAAGTTCTGCTGTACTAACCATATGAGTAGCAAATCGGGATAGATCCTCAAACTTTTTAACATAATCAGCAACAGACATAGGCCCTTATCTAAGCTGAATAAATTCATTCAATTTCTGGTTCCTTGCAGTAGAGCAAAAATATTTATCTCGAAATCTTCTACAAAATTCTTCCCATGTGATACTTTCAGTTTCACCTAAACTAATCAAGGTATCCCACCAGTAACCAGCACTACCTCTTAGCATAATTGTTGCACAATTTATTTTTTTCTGATTCTGGAATGAGCATAAGTGAACATTCATTCAATTGTGTGTATCCAGTTTTTAGCTTCAATAGGATCTTTTGCATCTTCAAAGATAGGAGGATTAAGCCGGCGGAATTGATCTGTTGTCATATCTCTATCTTTTTTCTTCTTTAGCTTGATTGGTTTCGCCAGTCACACTATACTGACCATTATTATTATGATTATTATTATGATCAATCAATTGAAGAGTTTGGCGGGCTTGTGTTCTAACAAGTCGACTCAATCAATCTAGTGATATTGAAGTGCTATCCTCAGTCATCTACTTAATGAAAATAATTACATCAGGTCATATCATAATATAAATAAATGAAATTAATATATGTTATTTCTTTTAAAATAACATTTGTCCTGTTTCGTACCGGAATTCAAGCTTGCTTCTTTTTTTTTTTTATATATAATTTAGGAATTCCCGTCACAAAACAAATTTAGAAGTTTACAAGATGGACTTTGTGGACTTACAGAAGGAAATCTTTACTTGTACTTTTAATTTATCCATAAGGAAATCATTGCATTAATTAAGATAATATAGATCATTCACATGCTAAATAATTAACTTACATATCTTGATGCCTTCAGGAGACCATGCTTGTATACAACAGAGAGGAATGGAAGCTTTGATACCACGATCCAGAATATTTGTAATGATGTCAAATTTTTTTTTTTTTTATATCCGTTTATCGGCGCTATTATGATTTGTTGGGATTTGCACATATTAATTATTTAATGATTAATGCATGCATGTGCCCACGTTGTTGTTTTTTTTTTTTTTTTGCCCATTGATACGCACGTGTAGATAGGTTTGATATTAATTTACCAAATTTGTCACCATGTTTGGCTATTATTTTTTTCTTATCAAGGCTAATGGTATGCAAGAAGATTTAATATAATAGCATCATATATTATTTTATTATAATGGTATAATATGTTACAGGGCAAAATATTCCTTCTTTTACACCCAAAAGATACTATCTATTTTTACAAGATGCATCTTTTTTTCTAGCATAATTATAATAATATTTCAAAATACATAAACTAGAAGCTTTATCATATATTTTCTTATAACTTATTTGTTTATTTTACAATATAGACTATATCTAAGCTTCCCAACGGTTTATCTTGTATTCCTTCGTATACAAAAACTCCAGTGTATTGGCTTCATAGTATGCAATTTTGACGATAGTAATTATCTAGTGGTTGAATCCTAGATGATCCTCGTACACTCCTGATAAGTGTATTTTATATGCAAAAATACTTCTCTAACTTATGCAATTATATATGAAATCGAGCAGATTTCTACCTAAGCTGTGTGGATATGGTTCATATAGGTGAAAAGCTCAAATTGGAGTGACACAAGTGAAAAGAACTATTTTTGAACCAAATTGAGCTTTACATGCATCAAGATGTGAAGGCTCGGGAGTGGGAAGAGAAAAAATCAATGTCAACAAGTGTAAAAGCTGAATGCCACCGTTGGGGAACTTGAAAGAGGTCACTTGCGTCAT
>CAVNYN010213981.1:0-18348 GCA_963692815.1 Nyctanthes arbor-tristis | reverse complement strand
GACCAGAAACTAGGAATTTTTAAAGAAAGTTTTAAAGCCTAAATTTTGATGAGTATTTGGGATTGGTTTGTACTTGTAGGATTGTTAATTGTGTTATTGAAACATGAAATTATCTATCACCTATTTGTAGATTTCTAACCATTGCCATGAATTGGTGCCAGTTGGAATGTGAAACAAAGCAATTATTCATAAAAAGAAGCCATTGATTTCATCAATTATTTTCTGTACTGACATTCAAGAAATCCTTGATCCAAATGTTGTAAATATACTGTGTTTTCTTTAAAAACATTCAGGAAAATGTCAGATCGATGGTGACGCAATGCACACCATCCATGGAGAACAATCCAGCCAGCGCAAGTTTTTCCCCAAAACTGTTGATGTTCCAGTGTGTTAACAGTGGTACAATTTCCAATACCTACCTAATCTTTAAATAATAATAATAATAATAATAACAACAACAACAACAACAATAATGTCCAATGGTAAGGGAAGCTGCTTTCTTCTTTATAGGGAGTGTACTTTTGTTCACCCTTATTAATAGGGGTATTTTTATCATCTGTTAAATGAGAGTTATAATCTCTATCTATAAAAAGGGAATTGAGATTCCGAAATCAATTTCCCCCCTAAAATGATTCTGGAATCTATTTTTTTTTAAGTTTTGCACACCATACGATTGACTTCCCTTTTTGTAATTTTTCCCCCTTCTTTCACTTTTTCCTCACTACATGTAAAATAGTGCTTTTATTATTATTTTTTTCCCTTTTCTTCTTAAAAAATAACCGCCACAGTGTATGCCATATGTTAACCGCCTACTACCAGATATTCTTTTTCTCTTTGACATATGTTATTAGTTGATGTATTATCTTTGACAAATAATTAATCGCCCATGGCAATGCCGTGCAAAAATAAGTAGTTATTGCTAGATAAGTAATATTTACTCCGAAAAAATAAATAGGGATTACATATTATCCGTTGCACTTATTCTTAATTTGGTAAATATTATAAAATATGTTAACACGCTGCAAAAAATATTTATTCACCCAAATAATATTACTGCCTAATTTAGCCGTGATGTTTTTATTTGCATATATATCACCGTTAATACTTAACAGTCCCATTTTTTTGTCATGTATAACATATGTTATTATCTTTGACAGCTAATTAACCGCCCATTTGTTGTTTTATTTTTTTTAAGTAACCGCCCATTAGTTGATTTTAGGCTAGTTTTTCTATTTCAACCCACTTTCTATTTAGTTTTTTGTGTATCCACATTAACATCTATTTCCTCATTTATAGGATAAACTCCAATCCCCTTTATGCTTTGACTTTGTATGGATATGGTTCATCTGCCTTCCAAGCACATCAATTGTTTTATATATTTTGTTGTTAACTTGGAGAGAAGCTACGAGGTTAGTTGAAGGAGCGGCATAGTCAGTGTGGCGGTAGCGTCAGCTGCTACCAGCCAAGGCACTGTTGGTTCCACTACTGAATGAGTGACATCTCTTTGGTATGGATTAATAGAAACACCACTCTTCGCGCTCATGGATTCATGTTTTAGGAAGTTAAAGGAGGAGATAGGAAATTATCTTTATATTAAGAAAGGGAGAATCCGGAATCCTTTCAAGCCCAGAAGAGATTTCAGAATATGAATTTCCTCTTTTTGTTTTTTTATTTTATTTTTCACCCAGAGAAAGTTATTTTGTTCCCTACTTTCTACCCCCTTTTTTCCCTTTTTTTTTGCCCCATTAGAAGTTTGCAGCAGTTATTTACTTTAGTCAATTTCTACAGATGAACGTGGAAAATGAACGTGGGTAAATGCTGAATGCTTGGCAAGTAATTATATTTGTTTCACTGTCGGCCATCGACTGTCGTTCCTCCCTTTTGCCCTTTGACTGTTATTCTCCAGTTCTCCTATGGTTACTGTGTCTTTTTTTTTTTCTACTGACTATCGTTTTCTTCTTCAGACCAAGGTTTAGAATTTTAGGGTTTGTGACTAAACCAGTAGGCAATGATGAGGGAGGATGGATGAAGGTATGCTTCTTTGATTTGGAACAGAGGCAGAGCAAGCTATTGGATGGACAAATCTGGCAATTGTCGTCATAAACTTGCAAACTCCGCCATGGTTTTTATACTCATTGCGGAGAATCTTCGACCAAATCGGTATGTTCACTGATTTATAAGCATTTTAATTAATGGAGTCAAGGTATTAGAGAATAAGACAACAAATTACAGAACCTGTTCTCTCTTCTAATTTCTCGGTGGTTCGTCCCCTTTCTCTCTCTTCTTCTTTCTCAAATTTTGCATCTTTCCATTCTTGCATTTTATTTTTGCATCGAATACTTATGGTTTTTATCTTTGATGACTTGACACATCATTTGTATGTGAATTAAACATGCATGCCAGATGCATAGTTTTGAGATCCTGTTTATGGTAACAAACTACAAAGAAAGTTACATGGTTAACAAATTTTTAACCAAACCAGCCACTCAAACTCATAGAGTACATATATCTTTTTTGTTGTGTTTATTTTTTGCATTAATTATTTTTATCATTTCCAGTTCTCACTTTTATGGTTCTTGATAAATGCTATTCAAAGCAATTGGGGATACTGAACATCAGAGGAGCATCTAGAGAAAGATGAGAAGTATAATGAATAGAAATGAAATGATTTTCATCAGAGACCAAAGTTTTTTTGAAGAATAAAGAGGAGTTCTCTGTGACTGTACAGGCATGATTTTGAACAAGAATCCCTTCATGCTTGCTATGAGTTAGATGGAAAGTTTGAAGCATCAATTGCTGTAAGGCAGTTTGTTTTCTAATGTCCAAACAACAAGACGTCAGAGACTGGCTTTTTCTTTACGTGTGTACAGTGCCATTGTCAATTTAGTGTCTAACTATGATTTATCCATGTAACTTCCAGATGAAAACTTTTTTTTTTTAAAATTTATTTGACATTTAGTTTTAGTAAGGTAATACGTTATGCATTATCATTTGATTTAATTAGGCTAGCATTTTGGTCCAGTTTAACTTACCTTTTTATATTAGGAGTTTAAATTAACATTTTTTAATAGGCTAATATGTTTGATTGACATTCTAAGTAAGCATAGCATTTTCTAAGCACTTAAATTGTTTGGTTGACTTACATATTTTAGTTTGATTAACCTAGCATTTATGGACATTTAGTGATACTACATTGAGAGATGAGTGTACAAGACTCAGAGATAGGGAATAAAATTATATAAAATTATCTATATATGTTTTCTCTCTTTCTTTTATTGCACAACATAGAGTAAAATTGTAATTTCACACTATTTTTGTAAACATATCTGTATATTTATCTATACAAATAAATTAATCCTCTTTAAATTGAGCTAATATGTTTGATTTAACTTTTTTTTTTAATTGTTGTAAATAAAAAACTTTCTTTCTTAATTTAATATGCCTAAATTTTTGTTGCTGGTGCTATTTGGACCTTTTATACATCAATATCATGACATTCTATCCGTTGTTTTTTTAATAAATCAAAGTTCTGTTAAAATTTTAACATTTACAAAAAGCTTGATGTAAGTTTTTAAACTACTAAAAAGAACCAGACATAATATCTTTTGCAGCCTAAAAGCTACCATTGCCAAAGAAGTAACGGAATGAAAGGTTTGTTGAAATAAAGTACAAGCCAAATAAGTATTAGTCATCGCTTGAGTCATCAACAACTGTACGTTACAATTATTTTGGGTGACCACTCGTTCATGTTTGAAAATACTGATATACAATTAGTCGATAAGAAAGTACCAAATAATTCATGGTAAAGGAAGCCTTCTTAAATTTGTAATAATCTACTAAAAAAAAACTTATTATTTGTCAATAAAATTTGGCCATGCAACCACTACAAGAAAATGTGTCATTAGTAACAAAATTTTAGTAATATAACCCATTCTGTTAGTATCAGCAACAGAATATTAAAGGAGCGCGCATAGCTACGAAATTAGTAATGGAATCATTTTGTTGCTACTTTTTCGTTATCAATCCATTATTGAATAGTAATGGAAAAAATTTGTTATTATTAGCTACAAAATAGTAACGTATTAGTGACAGAACGCACATAGTCACAGAATTAGTAACGGAATCATTTCTATTGCTAGTTTTTCGTTACTAATCCATTACTGAATAGTAACAGAGAATTTGTTACTAACAGCAACGGATTACCAATAACTTAGTAATGAATATTCTTTTTCATATTTTTTTAAATGTATATTTAAAGTTACCAACGGAATCAGCAATGGAACTAAGTCGGTTGGTAATAATCCGTTTGTAATTGGTTGCTATTTGTAACGATCATTGTCCGTTGTTATTCTTAACGAACCTTTTTGTTACTAATTTCTTAAGGAACGAAAAACTTTATAATTGTTTCACTTAGAATTTTCAAAAAATTTCTGAAACTATTGTTAAAAATTTTTCCTCTTAAAATAATATGTACAGTTGGACACCACATTGATTTGAAAGCGGGAAGTTTTTGAAGGGACCATACAATTGTCTTTATATAAATCTATGCACTAAAATATATGACATATATGAAATAATATAAGATCGGAAGTTTAATTAATAAAAAAACCCCAATATTTGAAAAGGAAAATTCGATATTTTTAAATTGACAAAATTACTAGAACATACTTTATATAAATTATAGGGCAACATATTAACAAATATATACAGTAACCTGGTGGTTGAGACTTTACTCTCTAACCACCAAGACTTGAGTTTGAATCCTCACAAGAGTATTAGGGGGAATTAATTCTCACGGTTTGGGTTGGGTTGGGTTGGCGGGTCAGGGTCGGGTTAAACAAAATATTTTTATTTTCTTTTTAAATTCTAGTCTACGATTAATAATGGAATCAGCAACAAAAATTTGTTGCTAATTAGTAACGCTTTTTTCCGTTGGTAATTTAGTAATGACCTGAGTTTAGCAACGCAAGTAGGACTGTTGCTATTTAGTAACGACTTTCTCTATTACTAATTTCATAACGAAAAATTAAATCTGTGGCTAAATTAGCCACTATGAAATTAGATAGGGATTTAGCATCAAAAAATTTCTGTTACTAATAGCCCATTAGTCACAGATTGACCCGTTTAGCAACGAAAATTTCCGTTGCCAATCGTGTATTTTCTTACAGTGAACGCACGAGTGTAAATACTAATTATTAAGAGAGAAAGAAGAGTTAATGGGGGGAGGGGGGAGTGGATTAAATTAATGATTAGGAGAGATGATAAGATTTTAGATTATTGCCTCGTAATGGGTTAACTTTTTTTTTTTTAATTTTTTTTCTCTTTCTAAACTCTCTTAATTTGGACAAAATCAGGTTGATATTTTAATCAAGACATATCTAATATAGGTCTCAAATTAAAGATCTTGTAGACTACTTTAATATGAGTCAATTTGTAAGATTCAATTATAATATATCGCCCGATAAAATGCATCAAAGAGAACAATTAAAAATATTAATTTTATTTTTTTTAATTTTGACTCATATCTTTCTTTCAGACTTATCAATTCAAGTAAATTCTAAATGATATTTACATTTTTTTTTTAATTTTTGCTCCACCCCGTGTGGCTTCAGTAATTTGATTTGATAGTTGAACTAAATAAGAAAAATTTATACATTCAAACCAAAAAAAAAAAAAAAAAGAAAAGAAAAGGGAAACTAGTAGATATAATTTAGGATTTTCTGGAATAAAAATAGAATTGATAATTTTGTCTATTCATTTTTTTATGTATTTTAGAGGGTTACACACTTATAAATAAATCTTGTGTAAATTAACTCATATTAAATTATTGGCCGAGATCTTTAATTTAATACCTATATTAAATATGTTTCGATTAAAATATCAACTAGAATTTATCCAAATAAGAGGAAAAAAAACTAAGAGTGTGTTTGATTACCAACTATTTTCCATGGAAAATGAGTTTTTCCACCTAAATTCCTGTTTTTATAGTGTTTGATTGACATTTTTTCTCGGGAAAACATTTTCTCACTTTTGGTCACATGGCCCCATTTTTCTTGAAAACAAAGAAAATATTTTTCTATGGGGGCTGTAGGTTTTTTGTCTTCTAGGTAATTCATATTTTTTTTGGAAATTTCACTTTCAATCAAACGCTTTGTAATTTATTTTTTATGGAATTCAATTACCGTTAATTCAATTAACAAGAAAATATTTTCTTTCCTAATAAATTTCATTCTTGCAATCAAACACACTCTAATAGTAAAAGAAAAAAGAAAATAAGTTAACCTTATGTCAATAACCTAGGCAAGAATCTAAAATCTTATCCTCTCTCCTAATTATTGGTTTAACCACTCTCTCTCCTATTAATTAACTCTCTCTCTCTCTCTCACAATAATTATAACTCTCATTTAACAGATGGTAAAGATACCCCGGGGTTAAATAGGGTGAACAAAATTGCACTCCTTTATAAGTGCAAAAAAACTACCAAATGACTGTCTGTTCATCGTCACAACCCATTTTTTCTTCTCCTTCTTCCATTTCCTCCTTTCTCCTCTTACTCCATCTGGATCATACAGTAGACATTCACCGCACAATAATATACTAGTAACTCTATGTATGACCACTAAAAGATGTACTGTCTTTCAGTTGTCACGTTGAGCAGAACCATATGCCATAGTGAGAAGTGTAAACTTCAAATGTGTATATATAACGTACCTAAGAAAGCAGACAAGGACAATGAAAATAGAAAAATATATACATATTCAATAAACAAAACAATGATTGCGGTTCACCCCCACCCCCAAAAAAAAGACAATGATCGTAACAGTATTTGGGGATAGAGGCTATCACTTATCATACTTCAACTTGTAATCTTTAAAACAAGTATGCATGGAGACGAATCAATTATCCAATCTACAGAAATTCAAAGACATAAAATTTAGAGCATAATCTGACTAAGCCGTAGATTAATATTTGTTTTTTGGGTTGGGGGGGGGGGAAGGGGAATTCAAAACTTCAAAAAAAAAAAAAAAAAGAGTTGGTGGTTAATCATAATGAACGATTAAACGATGGGAGAACTGCCCATTTGGAAAATTAACCGTGCAACTGCCAAGTGGGTATTCCAACTTGAAAGAGTCTTTGCAATACCGACATTTGATTGCTTTAAAAATACAATAGATCAATTAGCTAACTGCAAAGAGGAAAGGAGCGATTTAATTGTGGGGAATTTGTTCTTCAGGACAAAAAAATTAAGGGGTGGCTTGCACTTGGCTTCCCAATCTTTCAACTTTTAGTCAATCTCATTCATAATTAACCAGGTTTCTTAAGTCTTCACTATTAAAAAAAAAAAAACTCTCACCAAATCTCCACTAACCGTTTCCATTCATATATACTAGTTTTTCAACTCGTGCGTTGCACGGCCAAATTTTAGTGATAAAGCATAATGTAGTAAGAGTAAATAAACAACGTAGGAAAAAATAATAAATAGAGAATAACCGTAAATAGAATAAATCAATATTTTATGGACATTAGTACAAAATTTGAAAAGCTTATTTATACACGACATTTTTAGTTTTATTAGTTGGCTTGCAATCCTTAACGCATATAAATATTTTTGCACCGACACAATTCATAACTTTAGAGAGTTATATAGAATTAACGTGAGTGAACACTTTTCCTTCTTAAGAAATAGCTCTATATGCAAAAGGAATTGATTTTGATTCTTATTAACAGTGATACCATATAACACAACTAAAGAAAATTAAAAAATAAACCTCACTCTTATTCATCATCATAGCGTACATGTATAAACGTATCACGTTACTAAAACTAAAGCTTTGTGAACACGTAGCTGATTACAAAAATTTACAATATATTCTAAATTAAATCCCATTAAAAAAATTCTAAATTAATATTTGGAATTAATAATTGGTCTAATTACATAATAGAGATAACACCAATTTCTGTTAATGTAGATAGTAAATGCAAATAAAGTAATGAAAAATAAAAGAAACAAAAGAATTATAAAAATTTCGATCTCTAAAATTCTAGAACAATGTTAATTAATTAATTTTATAGTCGATTATGCACTAGGACAACTTGACTTTTATTAGCCCTACCTTTAGTTCAACGAACTTTCATTGTTAAAGGAATCATCAAAGCAATTAATGCTAATTAGGAATCAGTAAAGAAAGTTAAATTAAATTTGCTCTTTAGAAACATGTTAAATTAGACAACATTATCTCTGTGCATTCACACCAATCTACATGAGTTATAACCCTTTTTCCCCTTCTAAAATATTTTTACAATAACATAGACACAATGAATGGCAACAACTGAATATATTTTACAACTGAATATAAAGTTTCTCATCTTATGTGGCTTGTATAGATATACGCCACATAAATTTGAAATACATGTTGTGTGTATGAATGCAAGTCACATGTAGTAAGAGGTTTTGTATGTTCTTGAATATTTTCAAACTAACAATTCTTTTTTAGGGTTAATTTCGCAAATCGTCCTCAACTTTTAGGTTAAGAACCGGTTTCGTCACTAACCTTTTTTAATACACATCACAGCCCCCAACCTTTCAAACATGCACACAAATCGTCCCTATTCCGCCAAATTTTTATAAAAAAGACGATTATACCACACATAAATATTTTAAACTTTTTTTAAAAATGTTTAAAAATAATAAAAAACTAAAAAAACCCACCCACATCTCCTTGCCCACGGCCGGCCGCCGAAATGGTCCATTCCGGAGGCCAAAAAGGGGGGTGAATCCCCCCATTTTGTTGCCATTTCTGGTAGCAAAATGCTGCAGGAAATGGGGGTGAATCCCCCCCCCCCAATTTGCTGTCAGAAATGGCAGCCAATTCCGGCAGAAATGGGGGGTGAATCCCCCATTTTCCGGCAGTAAAATGGGAGGGATTTACCTTCCCTTTTTGGCCGCCGGCAATACGGAGACGTGGGGTTGCTGGGTGGGTTTTTTTAGTTTTTTATTATTTTTAAATATTTTAAAAAAAAGTTTAAAATGTTTATGGGGGGTATAATCGTCTTTTTTATAAAAATTTGGCGGATAGTAGCAATAGGGACGATTTATGTGCATTTTGAAAGGTTGGGGGCTGTAGTGTGTCTTAAAAAAGGTTGGGGACGAAACCGGTTCTTAACATAAAGGTTGGGGACGATTTTCGAAATTAACCTTTTTTATTTATTTATTTATTTTTTTGAAGAAAGTAAACTAACAAATTTGTCACTCGATGAGTTAAATTCATTTGCGGCGGCTCTACTTCCATTCAATTGTCAACTGGGTATTCCTATCATTAAGGTCATTGTACTTTAATTTGATATTGTGAAAGGTCATTTTTTTTTTTAATTTCTGTCACATTAACTAACTTAATTAATAACATGGCCATCAAATACTTCTTCCATACCAAATATATGGTCCAATACTCCAATTTGCTTTTAACACTGATCAAGTATAGTACTGAAAATACATATATATTTTGTAATACGTGTTCCTAATTTATCCGTAAGATGAATAGAATTTAAAATTAATTGTTATACTAAATACTCTGTCTCATTTATATAGTCCACCTTTTTTTTTTTTTTTTAATTTGTACCAATTATATTAGTCCACTTTACGAATACTCTTGTTTAATGTCATGTTCTGATTTTTTTTTTTGTTTGAAGGCAAAGAATTAATTTTCATTAGCCATCAAAGCTTGAGTTCCATTATGAGAGACGGTGTGGGTAAGCCAATCTAGGGCTTCAAGAAAATTACAAGACGTAGAATATGAAATCGATCTTCGAGCTAAAATGTGCGCAGCCATATTAGCTTGTTGTCTAATATATCTCACTTCAAACATATTCCGATGAAGCATCACAGTCTTACACTCGCGTACGATCATGCCAAGCTCTGAATTATCATCATCTTTATCCCATAGAGCATCAACTACTCTTTAGCATCCAACTCGATCATCGCCGCAGAGATACCCAAACTGATCAGCCATTGTATAGCACTTCTCACTCCCCTAGCCTCTGCCTCATTTGTTGGGAAATTTCTTTCAATCGGTTCCAGTCGACACTCAACAAAAGCCCCGGCACTATCTCAAAGAATAATGTCCAGCCTTGATCTAGAATCCGATCCACCTGTTGCAGTATCAACATTGCATTTAGTATATCCCAACAGAGGAAAAGTCCAATGAACATCCTTCACCAAACTCTGCTTCTCTGGTTCTGTTTTCTTTCGTGCCTCAACTCAATCCAATCCGTTTGCTTTGGCGTTTGAGCTTGTCCTCTCCATAGTTTTGCATTGCGTTCCCTCCAAATACTCTAGGCTATGGCGCAGGTTCAGTTAACATCATGTTTGGTCCTTTTCCCAATTTTTTCAAAAGACCAATCTTTCAATGAAGAGCACTGATCCAATTGAACTAGAAGTATTTCCCATTATTCTTACTATAATGCCATGTACATTTGTCTGAGCTAGAGAGGGAGAGAGGGATGTTCTTAACGTCTTGAAAGTCTCTGGCCGAGAACAATCCTTGAAGTAATTCCGTGTTCCACTGCCCTTCTTCCGTGATTAGCTCACTAAATAAGGGAAAATTAGGAATATGATTTTCAAAATTTTCATTTTTCAACGATATTCTATTCTTGTGAAAAAGCAAAAGTCTACTAAATTATTACTAGGACGGAGGAATGTTAAATAGGGGTAGATTAATAAAGTAACGTAAACTAGATTTCTCAATAAAAAAGAGGAATATATATTCAGACAATTATATTGTCACTGCACAATTTATTTAGCACACCATATTTTTCTTAATTACTAATTAAATTGTTCATAAATTAAAAAAGACATATAAAAGACATGAAAATCTTCAAGCACTTCCGGAAGTACTTGAACATTACCGATAAAAGACATACATACATATTTATTATTTGTGTCTATCCTAATTACACCACACGCCACGCTCTCCCTCCCCCCTCTATCTCTCTCTCTCATACACACACACCCATTTCTGGAGAGAGAGTGGAAATCGATCAGTTGAGAAAATAAATAGTGTTCATCACCAACAATTAGAAACCTACTGTATTTGGGAACAAAAGAAAACAAACAAATTAATGGACAAACTGGAAGCAAAATTGCTCCATGGAAAAAAAACATTATTAATGCACTTCAATTGATTATAGGGTTTCTAATATTAATCAATTCAAGAATTTTAATCGCTAAACTCTATCTTGGATTTAAAAACCGAAATGATTGTACTTTAATTGCAAGATTCCCAACAGTTCTCTAACTACACTAGATTATTAGGTTACTTTTGAAAAATAGTGTGTGGTGTAATTATAAAATATATGTAAATTAATTAGGGTGTATTTATAATATTGTGGTGTATGGATAAAATTTTGTAGCGTCAATATAATTAACCCATATATCTGAGACAACTCAAAGACAAAAACTTATATTTAGGACGAAGGGAGTAGCATGCAATATTGAGGAGTTCACTCTATGGAGGGCTTCTTGATGGGATATCTTTGATAGTCTGTTTGATGATGCATTTTCCTTGCCTCTGTTTTGCTTTGTCCTGTGTGATGGTCTGGTGTATTATTTATTCTGTTCTAGTTTGTGTTGTTTAGGTTCTTGTTTTGTTTTCTCGTAAGGACGGACTTCCCCCATGTCTTGTGTATATTCCCTTTTTTTGTTTTTTGAGGTTTTTTCTCATAGGGACGGACTTTCTGCTATGTCTTGTGTATCCTTTTCTTTGTTTTGAAATAAAATTTTCCTTTCTTTTTTTTTTTTCTTAAAAAAAAATTCCTTTTCTATATTTATTACAGGTTTCAAAAACTATGTGTCGGGTCAAGATTCGTGTTGTCTAATGCATGCAAGTGGATTTCTCACAAACTATGTCTATTTGTCTATGAGTATATTTAAAAATACAGACTCTTTAATACGGACCTTATGTCATTTCCTTAGAAAAAATTACTTTTAACGCGTGACGATAGATTGGCTAGACGTCTCTTTACCATCTCTAATCATCATCAACAAACGGCAATATCAGGCAAACTCTCCCACGAAACTTCTCTCTAACAAAAAGCATAACTAATCTCCACTCCAAGGCTCCATCAACACACACTAATCATCATAAATTCATATTGAATAATCGAAAGAAACAGGATCAACGCGTCTTCTGAATTAAAAATGTAACTCCAAATATTATTATAATTAAGCACGATTATTAATTGGTTTCCGGACGGGCACTAGCGAGTCATTCAAAAAGGTAGGTTGCAGCTGTCACTGTCCGTACCCCATATTCTTTCTTTCACATGTAAACAAACATTCAAAAGTTGACAGAAAATTTGCAGACTTTATTTCCACAAAATGAATTTATAGTAACTAAAGTACTTCCGATTCGAGCATAAAGCAAAGTTTGATCCATTGCATTTTCCCTGTAAAAGAGTGAATATGGCTCTCGCAGCGGTTGCTTCTCTTGCTCAAATACTTGATCAGATGCTTCAGCATCAATACGTCATTCTTCCCAATAGAAAACTCGCTAAATCTCTCCTGAAAGAGGTTAATACAATCCACTATATTCTTGAAGCTACTTCACGGAAGAGTAGCGAAGAAATAAATTCATTGAGGAGTCAAATTTCCAATGCAGCATACACTGAGAAACATTTCATTGACTCCCACATCAGAAAACAAATTCCCTCAGATTTGAAATATAGAAAAGAGAAAGAGATCAGCATCAGATTCTCATCCCAATTCTTGAAGAAAGTGAGAGCACGAATTAATCTCTTAAAGAGGTTGGCAGTGATGATTGAGAGGAGTAGACTACGCTTGCCCCGGCGGAGTTCCTCTTCTACGGCCGCCGGACTACTGGAAGGTGGACATCCTCCGGCCAGTGCCGATATCGATGTGGTGGGTCTTCATGATGATTTCTCTGAGGTTTGGAATTGGCTGGTCAGAGGATCAGAAAAGCTCCAGATCATCTCAGTAGTTGGCATGGGTGGAATTGGTAAGACTACACTTGCCACAAAAGTTTATAAAGATTTGAAAGCTTTGAGTCACTTTGATGTTCAAGCTTGGGTTACAGTTTCACAGTCTTATAATTTGCATACAATCCTAATTGACATTCTAGATTCCATGAAAATTCTCACAGAAGAGATTAGTCGAGAGAGTGATGTACAAAAACTTAAAGGTTACTTGTACCAGAAACTAATTGGTAGACGGTACCTAATTGTGATGGACGACGTATGGGACTCAACATTTTGGCAGGATTTGAAACTAATCTTTCCAAATAACAATAATTCGAGCCGAGTCTTATTGACTACTAGGCATAAAAATGTGGCTGTTTCCATTGACTCTAGTTCACATCTTCTTCACATGCATTTACTAGATGAGGATAAAAGTTGGAATTTATTTTGTCACAAGGTGTTCGGAGAAGATGATTCCCCTCTTGAATTGAAAGAAATAGGAAAAAAGATGGTCCAAAGTTGTGGAGGACTTCCACTTACTATCATTGTGATGGCAGGCGTTCTCTCAAAGGCTCCAAGAAAGCAAGATTATTGGAGATCCGTGGCTGAAAATTTAAGTTCGCAAATTATTTCCTATGATAAGAAGCTCTCAAAAATGCTAAATTTAAGTTACAAACATTTGCCTCATCATTTGAAAATGTGCTTCCTCTATATTGGAATTTTTCCAGAAGATTTTAGAATACCAGTCTCTAGACTAGTCAATCTATGGATTGCTGAGGGATTCATAAAACATAAAGACTCTAAAAGCTTGGAAGACATGGCATATAGTTACTTGTTGGATCTCATTGATAGAAGCCTTATTACGGTTGATAAATCATCTCTAGGCAAGATTAAAGCTTGCAAGATTCATGATCTTGTCAGAGACTTCTGTGCAAGAAAAGCCAAAAATGACATGAATTTTCACATAGTTGACAAGAGTCTTTATGGTGTTTCAGTGCAAGCTGCTGTGGATCTCTTGATTGTACATCCAAATAAAACGAATGTCTTTCCTTGTGATGAAAAAAAATTATCCTCATTACTGCCACTGGTGAGATCTCTTGTTACTTTTGATCCAGACTTTGAAATTTCAAAATCGAGGCAGCTTCAACATTCAGAGCGGCTTATTGTTGTTGACACTGAAGGAAGGTTTCCTATTGATAATCATGGTGAAGAGAACGGATTATATTTCTACAACCTGCGATACCTTGCTTGTGAGTATGAAGAGTTTGATCGTTTTTATGACGTGTTTCCTAGAACATCATCCAGTAGGTTTTGGTATTTGCAAACCTTAATTCTTCAACGAGATCATTGGCGCAAATCAATAATTTTTGACTCAGGAATTGTAGTGGCAATATGGAATATGCCAAATCTAAGACACGTCCGGGTGGATAAATTGACAATTCCTCATCCAAGGTCTTTCACTGTTTTGGAAAACTTACAGTCATTGTCCGAAGCTTATAATTTTACATGTTCAAAGGAAGTGATTAGAAGAATTCCTAACCTGAAGGAGCTGGAACTGAGCACACTTGATATTTTTGATTCGAAAGAAGATTATTGTCTCAATAATCTGATCGGTCTGTCTAAACTGGAAGCATTCAGATTTTCTGCTTTGGCCCGTCTCTCCTTTCGAGAGTACAACATAACTTTTCCACCTTCACTCAGATATTTAAAGCTAACACATAGTCATCTTGCTTCGGAAGACATGCACGTTATTGGTTGCTTGCCCAATCTTCAAGTGCTGAAACTAGGATTTGTCAAATTCTTAGAATCAATGTGGGAACCAGTTGAAGGGGAATTTTTGAATCTGAAATATCTAAAGATTGTTGAGGTCACTACTTTAGAGACATGGGATGCCGATAGCAGTCATTTTCCTAGCCTTGAACGCTTATCAATTTCAAGCTGCAATCTAAAGAAGATCCCTTCTGATATTGGAAATATACCATCGCTTCAATTGATCGAGTTGCGTAATTGTTCCAGATCACTTGTATCTTCAGTAAAGGAAATGCAAGAAGAACAGCGGGAATTGGGATATGATGTCATTCCAATTCGCATCAGTTCTATTCTGACGGTAATATTCTTAACTCGAAATTAGTTCTTCATCCTTTTTTTTTCTTTTCTCTACTATTGTTATTCACGATGAGTTTGCTTGAAAAGGGAGAGGATTTCATTTTGAAGTGATGTTCTCCATATTAATTTGCTTCTGAAGTTTGGGAAGGACATGGTTAGAGATTTGGTAGCAGTTTCTCAAGGATCAGTTTCGCTGGGAAGACGATATTATCGGAAATGGAGACTTGATTGAGCTACAAGAACCTTGAATAGCAAATAACAAGAATATTCTGCATTAACAAACTTGAATGGAGATCATAATTGGAACTTGTAACGTGTTGAAAGCTGTCCTAAAAGCAGCATTTGCACCATTTCGAGATGCTTAATCAGAGGCTCAAAGCAAATAGCTTTCATGGATTTCACAAGCCTTCAATCCGTTTGCACAATCATAAATGAAAACCGACCAGAAACTAGGAATTTTTAAAGAAAGTTTTAAAGCCTAAATTTTGATGAGTATTTGGGATTGGTTTGTACTTGTAGGATTGTTAATTGTGTTATTGAAACATGAAATTATCTATCACCTATTTGTAGATTTCTAACCATTGCCATGAATTGGTGCCAGTTGGAATGTGAAACAAAGCAATTATTCATAAAAAGAAGCCATTGATTTCATCAATTATTTTCTGTACTGACATTCAATAAATCCTTGATCCAAATGTTGCAAATATACTGTGTTTTCTTTAAAAACATTCAGGAAAATGTCAGATCGATGGTGACGCAATGCACACCATCCACGGAGAACAATCCAGCCCGCGCAAGTTTTTCCCCAAAACTATTGATGTTCCAGTGTGTTAACAGTGGTGCAATTTCCAATACCTACCTAATCTTTAAATAATAATAATAATAATAATAATAATAATAATAATAATAACAACAACAACAATAATGGCCAACGGAAGCTGCTTTCTCCTTTATAAGGAGTGTAATTTTGTTCACCCTTATTAATAGGGGTATCTTTACTATCTGTTAAATGAGAGTTATAATCTCTATCTCTATCTATAGAAATGGAACTGAGATTCCGAAATCAATTTTCCGCCTAAAAAGACTCTAGAATCTGTTTTTTTTTTTAAAGTTTCGCACACCATACGATTTACTTCTCTTTTTGTAACTTTTCCCCCTCTCACTTTTTCCTCACTACATGTAAAACAATGCTTTTATTATTATTTTTTTCCCTTTTCTTCCTAAAAAATAACCGCCGCAGTGTATGACATATAGTAACTGCCTACTACCAGATATTCTTTTTCTCTTTGACATATATTATTAGTTGATGTATTATCTTTGACAGATAATTAACCGCCCATGGCAATGCCGTGCAAAAATAAGTAGTTATTGCTAGATAAGTAATATTTACACTGAAAAAATAAATAGGGATTACATATTATCCGCTGCACTTATTCTTAATTTGGTAAATATTATAAAACAAGTTAACACACGGCAAATAATATTTATTCACCCAAATAATATTACTGCCTAATTTAGCCGTGATGTTTTTATTTGCATATATATCACTGTTGATACTTAACAGTCCCTTTTTTTTGGCCATGTATAACATATGTTATTATCTTTGACAGCTAATTAACCGCCCATTTGTTGTTTTTATTTTTTTTAAGTAACCGCCCATTAGTTGATTTTAGGCTAGTTTTTCTATTTCAACTCCCACCCCTACTTTCTATTCAGTTTTTTGCGTATCCACATTAACATCTATTACCTCATTTATAGGATAAACTCCAATCCCCTTTATGCTTTGACTCTGTATGGATATAGTTCATCTGCCTTCCAAGCACATCAATTGTTTTATATATTTTGTTGTTAACTTGGAGAGAAGCTACGAGGTTAGTTGAAGGAGCGGCATAGTCAGTGTGGCGGTAGCATCGGCCGCTACCCGCCAAGGCACTGTTGGTTCCACTACTGAATGAGTGGCATCTCTTTGGTATGGATTGACAGAAACACCACTCTTCGCGCTCATGGAAGCATGTTTTAGGAAGTTAAAGGAGGAGATGGGAAATTATCTTTATATTAAGAAAGGGGGAATCCGGAATCCTTTCCCGCCCAGAAGAGATTTCAGAATATGAATTTCCTCTTTTTGTTTTTTATTTTATTTTTCACCAAGAGAAAGTTATTTTGTTCCCCACTTTCTACCTCCTTTTTTTTCCCTCTTTTTTTGCCCCATTAGAAGTTTGCAGCAGTTATTTACTTTAGTCAGTTTCTACAGATGAACTTGAGTAAATGCTGAATGCTTGGCAAGTAATTATATTTGTTTCACTGTCGGCCGTCGACTGTCGTTCTTCCCTTTTGCCCTTTGAATTTTCATCTTCTACTGTTATTCTTCAGTTCTCCTATGCTTACTGTGTTTTTTTTTCTATTGACTGTCAATTTCTTTTTCAGACCAAGGTTTAGAATTTTAGGGTTTGTGACTAAACCAGTAGGCAATGATGAGGAAAGGTGGATGAAGTTATGCTTCTTTGATTTGGAACAGAAGCAGAGCAAGATATTGGATGGACAAACCCGGCAATTGTCGTCATAAACTTGCAAATTCCGCCATGGTTTTTACACTCATTGCGGAGAATCTTCGACCAAATCGGTATGTTCACTGATTTATAAGCATTTTAATTAATGGAGTCAAGGTATTAGAGAATAAGACAACAAATTACAGAACCTCTTCTCTCTTCTAATTTCTCGGTGGTTCGTCCCCTTTCTCTCTCTTCTTCTTTCTCAAATTTTGCATCTTTCCATTCTTGCATTTTATTTTTGCATCGAGTACTTATGGTTTTTATCTTTGATGACTTGACACATCATTTGTATGTGAATTGAACACGCATGCCAGACTCATAGGTTTGAGATCCTGTTTATGGTAACAAACTACAAAGAAAGTTTCATGGTTAACATATTTTTAACCAAACCAGCCACTCAAACTCATAGAGTACATATATCTTTTTTGTTGTGTTTATTTTTTGCATTAATTATTTTTATCATTTCCAGTTCTCACTTTTATGGTTCTTGATAAATGCTATTCAAAGCAATTGGGGATACTGAACATCAGAGGAGCATCTAGAGAAAGATGAGAAGTATAATGAATAGAAATGAAATGATTTTCATCAGAGACCAAAGTTTTTTTGAAGAATAAAGAGGAGTTCTCTGTGACTGTACAGGCATGATTTTGAACAAGAATCCCTTCATGCTTGCTATGAGTTAGATGGAAAGTTTGAAGCATCAATTAGATCGGAAGAGCACACG
>CAVNYN010213974.1:0-15724 GCA_963692815.1 Nyctanthes arbor-tristis | reverse complement strand
CGAGAGATGTTTCATGTAAATGCACGCTGTGTATGAACAAGTTTTGTCCTTCCATCACGGGTGTCTGATAACGAGTATTGCATGGTGACAAGTGTCTGCTAGAACCCCGCTTGCACGTCTGAGAAGAAACCAACAAAGCCAGCAGTAATCACATCACACATCACTATCTACTCCTCCCTACAAGAATAACCCATCAAATTCATTGATTCTTACCATTATACTCCGATAGTTATCATGAAACGATAATCCGAGCATGATTAATCGGGTTTGATGTTTGCCTGACGTAGATCTGAGCACACTACATTAAATGGCAGCAGTTCACATTAATTTACCGTGTCCAAATACGATCCATACACACGTGACCTCTTGTAATTGATAGGAAAAAGGAAAGCAAACATATCTTGGAAAAACTACTTGTTAACTCAAAGTTAACTCACGTCACTTGTTAACACAAAGTTATTTTATTAGCTCGATAAGGCCATGTCATGACAAAATAACTTGGAAAAATTGAAGTATAAATTTGAAGAAATTATAACGAGGAGAGATGTTAAACGTCTATTAAAAATGTAAAAATATTTGAAATATATAGTTATAATTAAGCACTTATCAAATTAAATGTTAAATTAATAATAGATAAAATTATAAATGAGTAGAAAAATGAGAATCAAATCAACTCAAGGAATTTATTATTTAAAATATTTAAGATCTAGCTAATAAACTGTGTTTGATCTTATTTATCATTTCACTTTATAATCCCACCTACCACTAATTTGATTACTGATTTGATAATTGTTTATTTATAATCATAAATTTTAAACTCTTATTAAATCTATACCACTCATTTGATCTCTTTATAATTTCTGTTTATAATTCAATTTGAATAAATAGCTTCAAAGTGCAAAGCTCTAGAAATAAGTAGATTGCGTTGCGTGGCACTAAATATTTTCTAGAGAAGATTAACAATGTAGGAAAATTCTAGAGACAAATTTGGACCACCTTTTTCATGTAGTCAGTGGAGCATGCACAGACTTTAGAAAGCTATAAAGTATAAATAGGCCCGGTGGAGTGCAAATTTGAGTGAAAAAATTGTATAAAAATTTGAGTGCGAAATTATAGTGAAACTTTTAAGTGAAAAATTTTGCTCCCACTAAATACTAAAAGCTTTCCATTTCTATAATCCTCTACTTATTTCAATTTCCATACTTCAATTACTACTACAATAATACTAAAAAACCAACAATATATTAATTTCTTTTTTTAATTTCATCAATTTCTCGTTCATTTAACCAGATTTAGCATTCGAATTGTATTACAATTGTTGAGATCGCTTATGTTTTTTTAATTCGAACGACTTTTGTCTCTCCCCTAATTTTCCTCTCTCCCCCTATTTAGAGCCCCTATAAAAATTTGGAAAAAATCCAATTTTCTTAGAGTACTAAACTTGGTACTCTTATATAATTTGTGCCCCAAAACCCATGTGTAGATTCTTGATTAGCTATGAGTATCGGATGCTCAGTATTTATATAATTTGAGCTCCAAAACCTATATGTGGAATTTTGATTGGCTAGAAGTACTAAGTGCTCAGTATTCTTGAAATACTAGAATTTTTTCTGAAAAGTTTCTAGTCCTTTAAGGGTATCTAACATTCAGTACTTTTGGCTAATGAAAAATGCACATATGTATTTTTAAGCTCAAATTAATATAACAAACTTAGGCATGTGAATCAACATGCTGATTCTTGATTTAGTTATCAAGGACGGATTAAGAAATCTTAGAGAACCAAATTTTCCATTTTTTCTGTTTTTTTACACCTAGCGTCCCTAACCTTTCATCTTTTAATGGATTATGTCCCAACCTTTGTTTTTTTCCTTCTGTGCGTCCCCAACCTTTAAAGAAATCTCCTTCTTTTGTCAAATTCCACCATTAACGTCAGGAGTATTTTTGGTAACACACAAAAAATTGATATTTTACTGTAAAAAAATAAAAAAAGAAAAAAAAAAGAAAAAGAAAAAGAGTGGGTCCTCTCCCTCCCCTTCTGCCATTTCCGGCTGTCCAAGGACTGCCGAAAATGACAGCTGAGCACAGGTTGGGGGGGAGACCCCCTTTTTGCTGCCATTAAGGCTGCCGCAAATGATAGCAAAGGGAGGGATAGGCCCCCCTTTCTTGTCACCGGAATGGCAGAAAATGGCGGGACTCTCCCCCAACCTGTGCTTGTTGCCATTCCGGCAGCAAGCACAGCTGCCGCTGCTGGAAATGGCAGAAGGTTGTTTTTTTTTTATTTTTTATATTAAAATATCAATTTTTGTATGTTACTGAAAATGCCCCTGACCTTAACGGTAGAATTTGATGTTTCCGTCACCAGGTAATTAAAGCATAACTGAATATCCGTGTTTTGCTTATATAGATCGGATGTCATTTAATGTATGGCATCAAATAAAGGCTATATATTCCTCAAATGTGTGGCACGAAGGCTAGTGGTTTTTATCTCTTGGAGTATTTTACGCCCTAAATGAGAGGAATGTCTGTAAGCTTACAGACTATCATTTGGACTCCATAATAAAGCGATCAAATGCATTTTATGTTTTTACTTCTTGTTTGATTTACATTTTCTAAAATCAGTACTCCCTCAACTTTTTTCACAAAATTAATTTTGAATTAAATCCATCATAATGTACACATATGTAACAGATTGATTTCAAAAGAATGGGAGCTCTTCTAGCTAGGTGGCATAAAGCAAGACTAAGGTTAAAAAGCAATACAATTAATTCCTACTTCCACTAGATAACTACCATAAGAGTAAGTTTAATGTAGGGAAAAAACCTAAATTTTGGGTTTTTCCCCCGAAACAAAACCAATCATAATGTATGGGGGGAGGGGGAAAAGTCATTTTGGGAGGGGGAAAAAAGTTTCTTTCAACTCCTCCACCCCACCCACCCCAAATTGTCTTCCTTAATATATATGTTTGTGTGTGTGTGTGTGTAATAATAAATTTAAAAAATTATATTTTGTAAAAAATTGAATAATATACAAAAAAAAAAAAGTGTAATGACAAAATAATTTGTAAAAAAATTTTAAAAAAATAAACAAAATCATTTAATATGTTTTCCCTCCAGATTTTCCCTACGCATTATTTGGAAATAGGTTTTTCCCCCCTAAGTTTTTCTCTCACGTTAAATTTGCTCTAAAAGGAACAAAAGTAATGAGAAGTGCTCATATATGAACACGCCTCATTTATATTGTAGGACAAGTCCAATGTCAACGAAGACCTTTTTAGCCTAGTTAACCTCTTCTTTTATATATATATATATATAATAGTCTTCAATCTTTGAATTTTGTACCACTCGAGTCCCTAATATTTTTTCAATGCACTGGTTCCCCAACCTTTCATGATTCCCAACCTTTCATATCATAGATTCACAAGTAAAGACCCTATTGACAGAGATTGTTATATGCTAAACATTTTACATTGTTGAGAATTCTCTAAAACTAGTAGATTGTGGTTTTGGTGCCATATTATTTAATCATAATATGATATATGTACATATATATATATATTAATCTTCTTTTAATTACATCAATTTCTCGTTTATTTAACTAGAGATAGCATTGGAATTGTACTACAATTGTCGAATGCTTAACTTTTTAGATTCGAACCACATTCGTCCCTCCCCTCATTTTCCTCTCCTCCCCTATGTGGAGCCCTTGGGAGAAATTTGGAAAATATTCCAATACTCTTAAGAGATTGTAGCTGATTTGCACGTCGAGATTGTCATTTTACCTTAAGAGCCCACATCACTTAAACCTATAGCAACCTTTTCTATTCTTTTTATTAATTGCTTGACAATTGTACAATAGATAATAATGAAGAAGGTATGGGCAAACTTACAGCGGATTTGTGATGGGGCTTCAGTTATTAAAGATTTTATGCCTCCGCATGCATAGTGAACGTGGTTTGCACCTAAAAGCACAACCGGATTCTTCTAAAGCAATTATAATTCTTCTCTCTTTTTTCCTATCACATCTTAATGATTAATTGAAGATAACTATTATTATTAATCTTCTAAAGTAATGAAGGAGAGGACCCCTAGGGTTCTAACATGTGTCTAGATAAAACTAGAAGTAGTTTTTATTTTTTTCCCCCAACAATATATTTGGCAGGAAATATTTACACTAGTGGGTAAAATATTTTTCAGACCAAAATGTTATTCGTTAAGTTTCTGGGGGCAAAGATTGTGGAATAGGATCTAAATGACCAAACTGATATTTTAAGGGTTAAGAGTGTGATCTTGAGAACTCTTTGAAGACAATTATAATTTGATATGCGAAGATGCTTAGTTTGCCGATAATAATAAATCTATTAATTTAATTATAGCTAGATTTTAGCTAGGAAAATTTTGTAGCGAAATAGCGCCACTTAATATGCGAGCGAAAATATGCTTTTTCACGACAACTAAATTACTTTGGGACAGGGCAAAGTCCAAGAGCGTAGATCAACAGTCAATATACTGGCGTGTCAAAATTGTAAAATTTCATTTTATACATAGTATTTTTTTTTTTTAATTTCAAAGGGGTTTTAAATAAAAAAAAAAAGAAAATTGGGCCAACAGGCGTGGCATAGGCCCAACAAATCCCATCCTTACTTACCCCCGGTGATGTCCCCTGCACCCTACGATGCACAGGCTGCACGCTGCATGAAGTGGGGAGGGGTGTTAAAATTAGTATTCAAGGTCCAATTAGTTAGACCGTGTTTCTTTAGAGCAAGTTAATTAATTGGGATATTATATAAATAAAAATACAACCTTTACACCGTTCACAAATAAGGTAGGTATATAATTTGTTTTCAAAAATCAAGTGGCTACAAAGTCACAGTAAGTCATAACGGTCAGTGAGTTACAACAAATTACAATCGCTGAATACCGAGTCACAACCGCCGACTCACAGCTGTTGGACAGCGAGTCACAATTACCAGACAGTGAATCACAAGCATCGAACAGCGAGTCATAATAGCCGGATGCAAGTCACAACGAGTCAAGACAAATCACAACCCGTTGGACGATGTGTCATAAAGAACATAAGTCAGCACACTATTGGTGAGTTGCAACTCATCTCCAGCTACCCACAAAAACCGGTGAGTCACAAAAAACTAAAGTCGCACCATTTTCGGTCACAACTCCAACTCCAGTGAGTCAACTCGTCGGTCACAGCATAACCAATATAATGACCACCACCACCACCACCATGACGCAGCTGCCACCACCAGTACCACGAAACCCTAATTCAGATCCCCAATTCCATATCCAATCGCTAGTGAAATCGTGAAAAATCCCCATTAGGAAATCAAATTTTACAAAAACCCCACCTTTACGATTTGATTTTTCCGAACATTGTTGGGATGACCATCACATAAAATCACACAAAAACTTAATTGAATCGAATTACACAAAAATCTCCAAATTTCAAAATTCACAAAAATTGTAATTGAACAATCTTTTGTTTTTCGAATCCCAAACTCACTGGAAAAGAGGATCTCCATTATTAAAGCAAACCAAAAATTCATGATTTAGGATGTCAACGCAGCGTTCCGTATTACAGATTTCGTGATTTCAAATTGTGAAGAATGATGAATGGCGGTTTCAGATTTGTAGTGGTGTACAGTTACAAAGAGAAGAGAGAAAGAGAGAGGAATGGAGGCGGTGATCATGTGTAGGGGAAAGGACACTTGATTTTTTGAAAGTAAAAATTTGGTCCCTAATTTTTTAAGAAGGGACTTAAAAGCATCTCATTCCTATAATTTTCCCTTAATGAATTAATCTGTTCACTTGCAGGCCCATGAAAGCCCAAGAATGACTAGGGTTTTTTTTCCTACAAATATAAATAGATGTTTTACACTTAGGGTTTACATAGGGGGAAATTCTTATGAAGAATTTTACATGATAAGTTGTTGGATATTCGATCCATTTGTTGCTAACACATCAAATTGATAGGACTCTAAATATACTCCCATAAATCTATTTCAAATTGTTTGTAATTATGGATCCAAATTCATTCTTACTATGTCGATTGCCGTTAGCGGCTGGACAATTAGACAATTGTAATGACAATGATTGTATCAATGGTCAATCGAAATTAAGTGGAATTCATTACGTTAAACAAGAGATAATTTTCTTTTCACAAATTGTTTTGAAGTACAAGGTCAAACCTAGGCACAGGAGTTGAATATTTATTTATTTTTCCCTATGCATGTATTGTTCAATTCTTTACAATGGTATTATTAATTTATTATAATTAGTTAAATATTTTGATGGACTTGACAATAGTAGTTTTTGTTATAGATGAATTTGATTTTTTTGAGTGACGAATACATTTTAGAAATAGGATTTCTAATCGAATAATTGAAATTTGATGTCAATGGAGGTTCGAATATGATTTGATATTATAAGATGGACTGAAGCAACTCATGTTTTGGAATTGCAGTGGCATAGGGTGTTTGACTTTTTATGGAATAGTTGATGACACTTGCATTCTCTTATGCCAATATTAGGGCTGAATAACCGGTGGGAGGGGATATAGCAGTGGCTTTTGCCGCTGCTTCAACAGGTTGCGAGTCATTGGTGTGTGTTGACAGTGGCGACTGAGCGGCAAACTGTTCGTCGTCACTGAAATCAACAGCAAAGCAGCAGCGTGTGCTACTACTGCCAGTACTGTGTGTTGGCATCGACAGTGACCAGTGCTCTAGATTCCATCAATGCTGGCTACTGCTAGTGTCAGAAGTATCCCTGTGGTGGTTGGGGTTTATGAATCCTTAGCCACCACAAAAACTGATCATATGGGGAAGACGGGAGCTCTTGTGCAATTTCCCCCTTAGTTGTTTTTTTTTTTTTCTGTTTCCTTTTTTTTTAGGTGACAAGATTATTGCTCATTCATAGTATTCATACAAGTCATACATCAAAGAGGACATCAAAAAAGATGGTGCAAATAGAATGGGAAGGGAATTGATAGATAACCTAGCAAGCTCATATGCCTGTGTATTAATTTCCAGTTTTGCAAAAGTAATTGAGTAAACTCCACTTTGTTGTAGAAGTGCCTTGCAATCTTGAATAATGGAACCGAAATTTGAATAATGCCTGTGTATAAGCTCATATGCCTGTGTATTAATTTCCAGTTTTGCAAAAGTAATTGAGTAAACTCCACTTTGTTGTAGAAGTGCCTTGCAATCTTGAATAATGGAACCGAAATTTGAATAATGCATGTGTATAAGCTCATATGCCTGTGTATTAATTTCCAGTTTTGCAAAAGTAATTGAGTAAACTCCACTTTGTTGTAGAAGTGCCTTGCAATCTTGAATAATGGAACCGAAATTTGAATAATGCATGTGTATAAGCTCATATGCCTGTGTATTAATTTCCAGTTTTGCAAAAGTAATTGAGTAAACTCCACTTTGTTGTAGAAGTGCCTTGCAATCTTGAATAATGGAACCGAAATTTGAATAATGCATGTGTATAAGCTCATATGCCTGTGTATTAATTTCCAGTTTTGCAAAAGTAATTGAGTAAACTCCACTTTGTTGTAGAAGTGCCTTGCAATCTTGAATAATGGAACCGAAATTTGAATAATGCCTGTGTATAAGCTCATATGCCCGTGTATTAATTTCCAGTTTTGCAAAAGTAATTGAGTAAACTCCACTTTGTTGTAGAAGTGACTTGCAATCTTGAATAATGGAACCGAAATTTGAGATATCATCCTTTCCTCCAACAATGGCATCAACGGCTTGTTTTGCATCAATTTCCAAGATAACTTGTTGGAAGCCTATGGATTGCACCCAACAGACCGCCTCTCGTAGTCCCTATGCTTCAGCTTCCTTAACTTGGAGATTTTCTTTTTGATTGACAGCAAACAAATTGTCCATTCCCATTTCGAACAAGTATTCCAATGTCAATAGCTCCTTCCAACTAAAACATAGCCGAGTCAAAGTTACATTTGACGTGGAGTTTCACATGGACAATTATATGTTGCGCTTTGACGTGGAGTTTCAATGTGAACAACAAAAGTATTGGTCAAATCAGACAACAAAAGCAAGAAATTATATGTTTTTTTACATGGACAATTATATGTTGCGCTTTGACGTGGAGTTTCAGTGTAAACAACAAAAGTGTTGGTCAAATCAGACAACAAAAGCAAGAAAAGTGTAATATTGACAAAAAATATTGTGCATAAAGAAGTGCTTTCATAATAAAAATTTCTTACGATCAAATATATTTATTGTAACATATAACATGCAACGCACGTTCTGATGACTAGTAGAAGTAAAAGGTCACATTTTAAATAGTCACATAATAAAAAAAAATATGACTTTCAAAAATCGCTTATAGGAAAAATTTCACGCATATGATAAAATAAAAATGCGAAATATGACTTGTGATTTTTAATTTAAAAAAAGTGACTTTTTCTACTTGTGACTTTTTATTTGAAAATTATTGCAAATGTGACTTTTAAAAGTCACAAAAACCAAAATGAAGATAATTATAGCAAAACAAGTATTAAGGAAAAAGTAAAGAAAAAAAGGAAAAGAAACTAAAGTTACACGTTGAGATTAACAAAGAAATTGTGGAAAAAAAGAAAGAATCCTTCCTGAAAAAATGTTATATTAATTATATCACGTTTAATTAAAATGTCACATATGGTCAATATATGTAGAAAAAAATCATATTAATTATTTTTTACGGGGGAAGTCGCATTAATTTAAATTGTATTCAATTTAAAAGTCACATGTTAGAAATGAAGAATCAATGATTTTTCTATATGCATCTTTTAGTTAAACATTAACGCAAATGTGACCCATTTCGAAGAATAGCCTAGAACTGACAATAAATAAGGGAGCCAAGAGGGAAGGAAAATGAGAGAGAGAGAGGGGGGAAAAGAAAGGAAGGGATATATAGACAAATTAATACCATAAAGAGAGAAATTATTTAGAAAAATACGTCCAAAATTAATCTTTCAAAGAATCCGGTTAAATTCACGGTGAAATGGGTTTAATAAAAGTACGGGGTTACAGCCAAGCACTAAACACTTGCAAATGGTCTCCATACTGTTAATTTAATTAACATTATAATTATATATATTAATTGTGTGAGTTTAACTATTCATCAAATTACTAATTATGTGAGTTTAATTAGCATAAATAAATTATCTTCAGATTAACAAAATTTTTCTTAGGGGAATTAATTAAAAGTATTTACAGTCACATTTGTACTACTATTAAGTTAAAAATCATATAAAGAAAAAGTCACTAGTTGTTTATACATGTGACTTTTTAATCTCATAGTAACACAAAAATATAACTTTCTCTATATGTGACTTTTTAACTCAATAATAACATAAATGTGATTTTTCAATTAAATATCTTTTAAATACCAACATATAATTTTTTAATTCAATGTAACTTTTTTATATATAAGTTTTTCGATGTGGCTTTTTCATTATCTGACTTTTTCTATTTGTGTCTTTTTAATCAATTGCGACACAAAATGTAACTTTTCTATGTGACTTTTTAGCTAAATATAATTTTTTACATGTGATTTTTTAAACTCAGTAATAACACAAATATGACTTTTTAACTAAATGTAAATTTTTTATATTAAATGTGAAAAAGTCGCATATAATAAAAAGTCACATAAATGTGAGTTTTAATTAAGAAAATGTTACTTTTAGAAAGTCACAAATAGAAAAATATCACACATAGAAGTAAAAAGTCGATTAATAATTACCAATACATGACTTAGAGTCGATTCTAAAAAATCACGCCCAATGTATCTTTTTCAATTAAAAGTCATATGTAAATTTAAATAACAGATTTACACAAAAATCGTGTTGTAATTTTTGTTTTAAAAAGTCACATAATAATTATTTGACATTTACTGCATATGTGACTTTGAATCAGTTCTAAAAAGTCACGTTTCATGTAACTTTTTCAATTAAAAAATCACATATAGATTAAAATCATAAATTTATACAAAAATATGTGCCGTGTAATTTTTTTTAAAGTAATATAATGATTATTTGACATTTACTAAGTATAACTTAGAGTTAGTTTTAAAAAGTCACATCCCATATAATTTTTTCATCTGAAAAGCCGCATACAAATTAAAATAATAGATTTACACAAAAATCGCATGTCGTATAACTTTTTATTTTGATAGTTTCAAGACGTGCCTTTTTAAAGAAGTCACAAAATGCTAACGCCTGGTGACTTTTTATTTTATATGTCTAATATTTTATGTAATCGATTATTCAACAAGTGCCTTTTTAAAAGGTTACAAAACGCTATCACCTAATGACTCTTTAATTTTATATGTAACTTTTAAAATGTAACTTTTTTTTGTGCAAATTTTAAATAAAAAGAAACGACTTCTAGAGTTACATTTGATTAAAAAGGTCACAATGAATGTATTTCTTTTTCCATTTAAAAGTCACTGTGGAGTAACCAAGCAAGTTATGTTCTAGCGCCCTATGTGTGGCGCCATAAGGAACCACACATAGAGCGCTATAACATTTCGGTAACCAAGCATAAGGAAAGTGGACAGAGAAGAAAGAAAGGTGAATCTTTTGGAGAGAAAAATTCACCTGGAAAAGAAAAGAGGGAAAAAAAAAGACAAGCACTGCATTTAGTCTAAAGAACGAAGAATTTAAGTGATGAAAATGAAAATTTCACGTCAATGCCGCGAAATTAACGTAGTAATGGCTAGGAATCATTTTTAACCGTATTTTTCTGAAACTAATGTAATTTACTTATTTTTCCTAATCTATATATTAATACTAAGAGAAGTTTGTCTGGCATAATTTTTCTCGCCAATGGTTTGGCTTCATATGGATTCTGATGATATCACTAATGACGTCATCTGTGAAATTATATTTTTTTATTTTTTCCTAAATTATCTTCTTCATCACATCTTCCTTATCTTTTCCTTTTTGAAATTTATACTGATTTATTCTGTCTTCTAATTTATGTTAAAAATATTATAATAAACATTTGAATTTTTTTTAAAGCATGCATCAACAATTCTTGAATTAATTCTTTTCATAAAAAAAAAAATTCTCGAATTAACCTATTTTACATATTTTAAATCTATGAAAAGCTAAATTTGACGGACTATGGTTTGATTGATTTTGTTTGTTTGTTTGTTTGTTTTTCCTAGGAAAGTAAGTATAGTTATATAAATTGTACATTGTCATTTCGTGAAAATTAATTAATCATAGTTACATTATATTTTGTGGAAACTTAATAGAAAATTGATTGCTAATTCTATATTATCATTTTTTCAAAGTATAGTTATACGGACATGAAATAAGAATTAAATGGTGATTTGGCTGTAAATTTACGTAATTGATACCGGCTAATTAGGATTGCCGTAATTTACAATTCGCTTAACAAATTGTAGTGTTAATCCTAATTAATCCTTTATTATATATTACAATGATAACTCTTCGACGATTCTTTTTATGAATGAATAACCTAATCCCGGTAAATAAATGCGTACAGACATATATACATCTCATCTTTCTGCAACTTTTAAGAAATATTAGACCTTTTCTTTTGCAATAAAACGAAACATCTGCAATTATTTAAAAAAAAAAAAAAAGAACATCTGGAATCTATTTTTTATTTTATTTTAGTAAACGGAGTATATTATTGGAAATTTTGGGACTATTCTAAGGAATTTCCTCTGGTTTGCCGATTATCCCCCTAGTTATGGTGTTTTTTTTTTTTGAAAGGGAAATTTATTAATTTCAAAAACTCATCCAAAGTCTCCTTGCACACCAGGGCTAGCAAGAAGAGGAATGCAGTTTAACCATACCGAATTATGAAAAGAAAGACGTGCAAACTTAGCTAAATTATGGGCTACTAAGTTCCTATCTCTAGGGACATGGTAGCAAGATCCACATTTACTAGCTATAAGAAGATAATAAACTTCACTAAAGATGATGCCACCCGGTGCTAAAGAATCTCGTGCCCTCAATTGTTGTACCACCTGAGCTGCATCCATCTCCACTTTGGCTAACCGCAATCCGTGGTTGTTTGCAATCAAAAGCTCCTCGCGAATCGCCATAGCCTCGGAAATATCCACTGCAAAATGTCCTCTCATCCGAATGGCAAAAGCAGCTTGCATCACTTCCTTCTCCTCACGCAGCACACCTCCTAGCCCAATCAGGTCCTCCCCCTCCTGGACAGCTGCATCAGTTTGAATAATGAGGCCTTCTACTGATTCTGAATTATTCCTCCATATAATAGGCTTTTAATTCACTCCCCGAGTACAGTTACCCCGGAGCTGTACCGTTTGGAACTCCTCCAATAAGATCCGAATAGAGTCCCTTGTGTATTCAACATCCACAGAAGTTCCTCCATGTAATAATCTATTCCTGTTAATCCAAATCGTCCAAATGGTCAATCAAATCAGTTCCAAAACCTCTTCAGAGGATGAAACTGCCACTTTGCTCAAAAAAACTGTCCATGCCCAGCTCCCCTCCTGCTCTAGTTCCCCCTCTGACTTGTTGAGAATTTAATCAATTTCTCTAAACCCGTGTGATTAAAATAGGCAATTAATATATCAAATAATAATATACGTACGGAAACATAAATAACACCAATAATTATTTAACGTCGTAAAACCCTCCAATAAGAAGGGAAAATCGACGAGACAAACCGACAACTGCACTATTACCAAATAATAATGGGAATACAATGTTTATCCTCTCAAGATTATTGCCCTAAATCAAGAGGTAATCATACACTACCACAATCACGCAACACCGTCAAGAACAATATTCTTGGCGCCACAAATAACTCATCTAACAATAGACGAAACCCAATAATCAACAACAAAAGATGAAAAAAATATATTACCTAAACCGTTCCAAGAATTAACTTGGAGAAAGACCACCACTTGAAGAAGACGAACACCAAATCGAACGTCGATACTTCGTTCCAAGCGGTACACAAAAAATGAATTAATTTCCTTCCAATTCTTGTGAATTTCCGTGCGCGTGAATTTGTGTTCTCTAGTTTCCGTGCGTCTCTGCCTTTTTTGTGTTTTCTGCTTTCTTTTCCTTGTCTTTTTGTTATGCCAGAAGTCCAAAATATATAACACAACTTTTTGCATTGAATTCGTGTTTCCCAAGACAATTGATTGACCAAATTGCATTGTTTATCCTCCAACTTTTAACTTCTATTTAAGTTGGCTATTTAACATGGGTTGGACCCTTTTTAAGTCCAACAATCTCCCCCTCCAGTCCATGAGAGAGGTATCCCGAACTTCAAGTGTATCACTTGGAATGCATACCGGCGTGGCCGGCACAGAACTCAAGCTTCTGCTTGTAACTACTTTTGTCAACATATCAGCAATGTTAATGTCAGTGTGAATCTTTTCTAACTGTAGAAGCTTCTCATTAACTGCTTCACGAATCCAATGATACCTGACATCAATGTGTTTGGTGCGAGAATGACAAATAGAATTCTTACTCAACTCAAGAGCACTCTGACTGTCACAATAAATGACGTACTCACATTGCTTCAACTTGAGCTCCTTAAGAAACTTTTTCAACCATATCACCTATTTTCTTGCTTCAGTGATAGTACCATACTCAGCCTCTGTTGTAGATAGAGCTACACATTTTTGTAACTTAGACTGCGAAGAAACAGCTCCCCCTGCAAAAGCAAACAAGTACTCAGATGTTGATTTTCTGTTGTCAAGGTCACTTGTCATATCTGCATCTGTATACCCTGTCAAAGTTGGCTGGGCTCCCCCAAAACCCAAACACAAATCAGAAGTTCCTCTGAGATACAGTATAATCTATTTTACTGCTTCCCAATGCTCCTTGCCCGGATTATACAGAAATCTACTTACCACACCAACTGCGTGTGCAATATCGGGACGAGTACATATCATAGCATACATCAAACTACCAACAACTGAAGAATAAGGAATAGCCTCTATTTTCTTCTTTTCCTCATCAGTCGAAGGACTGGATTTCTTGGTTAGTTTGAAATGAGCCCAAGGGGTGAGCTAACTGGCTTAGCCCCTTTCATGCTGAATCTTTCAAGTACTCGCTCAATATAATGTCTCTATGATAACCATATATTCTTAGATTTTCTGTCTCGAATAATCTCCATGCCCAAAATCTGTTTAGCTGACCTCAAATCTTTTATATAAAATGACTTATGCAAGGAATCCTTCAATTTCTGTATCAATCCTGCATCCTGGCCAACTATAAGCATGTCATCAACATAAAGCAGTAAAATAATAAATTTATCACCTGAAAAATATTTGAAATAAACACAGGAATCTGCAGTAGTTTTTGTGTATCCCTGACTCATCATAAAAGTATCAAACTTTTTATACCACTGTCTTGATGCTTGTTTTAGGCCATACAAACTCTTCTTTAATTTGCATACAAGGTGTTCTTTCCCCTTCTTTTTAAACCCTTCTAGCTATACCATATAAATCTCTTCCTCCAAGTCACCATGAAGAAAAGCAGTCTTCACATCAAGCTGTTCAATTTCTAAGTCTAAACTGGCTGCTAAACCCAAAACAACTCTAATGGATGTCATCTTCACCACAGGAGAGAAAATCTCATCAAAATTAACACCGTATTTCTGCCCAAAACCTTTTACCACCAAACGAGCCTTGTACTTCAACAAATCACCATTGCTATTCCTTTTGATTTTATAGACCCATTTGTTCCTCAAAACCTTCCTACCTTTAGGAAGATTTACCAGCTCATAGGTGTCATTCTTCTTCAAAGAATTCATCTCTTCTACTATAGCTTTCATCCAGTGAGATTTGTCTTTATGACCCTGAGCCTCTGAATAACTTTCTAGTTCTCCATCCTCAGTGAGCAAAATATACTCAGGCTCAGGATACCTGGTAGATGGTATGCACCCTTTTGCAGATCTTCTTGATTCTCTAATTTCTTCTTCAACAGGGGTTTCCCCCTGATCAGTAATCTGTTCCTCCTGATTACTGGTCTGATCAACTAGACTATCATAGATTGTTTCATCATCAATAGAAGTTACCTGACTACTAGTGCTAGGCTGAGGTGCTGAAAAATTATCAGGTATGACACCAGGAACAACTAAAGTCATCTCCTTAGGCTGTTCGACTTTATCAAAGTCCTCAATCGTTTGATCTTCATAAAACACTACATCTCTACTTCTCACAAGCTGCTTTCTCTTTAGATTCCAAAACTTGTATCCAAACTGTTCATCCCCATAGCCAAGAAAAATATAAGGAGTAACTCTGTTATCAAGCTTCGATCTCTGTTCCTTAGGTACGTGTATAAAGGTTTTACACCCAAACACCTTCAGATGAGAGTATGAAACATCTCTGCCTGTCCAAACTCTTTCTTGAATATCAAAATCCAAAGAAACTGAGAGAGATCCATTAATCAAATAGCAAGCAGTTCGAACTGCTTCACCCTAAAATGTCTTAGGAAGCTTGGCTGTCTTCAACATGCATCTGGCAATATCAAGAATGGTACGATTCATTCTTTCTGCCACACCATTATGCTGAGGAGTCCCTGCTTCTGTAAACTCATGTTGAATCCCAAAATTTGAGCAATACTCTCTGAACCCATGTGAAGTGTATTCCCCACCATTATCTGTTCTGACACTTTTCAAACACTTCCCTGTTTCTCGTTCCACCATGGTATGAAACTGCTTAAAGTACTGGAG
>CAVNYN010213973.1:0-11049 GCA_963692815.1 Nyctanthes arbor-tristis | reverse complement strand
TGGTTTAATAAAGAGCTACGTTGGAGTGTCTAAAAAATTTCACTCTTTAAATTTAAAGATGTTGCCTATTTAGTGGAATGTGCTCCTTCAAAATATAGGGGTCTAAGATATCACTTCCATGAACAGAACTTTAGACTATGTGCCAGATATTGTACTTTGACCTTTAGCTATAGGATATAGCCATTACTTTCGATTCGCATGTAAAGTTTTGTGACCAAATGAAACTCTAATTCTAAGTTGAACAGCAAAGGCTCTGATCAAAGCCGTTCATAGAAACCAATTAAAGAAACAGGATCATTTGCTTCTTTGGTCTTTGTTTTTTTGGACGGGGGGGGGGGGGCGTGCTGGTAGGTTTGCTTCATCCTCCAGGTCTTCGAGATATTGAAACTAAACCTTAACATTTTGAACATTTTTTAAAGATTACCCGACCAAAAACAAAAAGAAAGAAGGGGGGAGAATTATCTTGGCTTGCAATATAGCTATTCCAAAATCCAGTTCCATGCAAGTTCATGGACGAGTGATAATATATACACTCATTTGCATTAAACGGAGGGAGAACCAATAAAGAATGACCACACAGCTAATCCAGAATCAAAGAAAACGATTAGCAGTAAAAATTTACGTACTTTAAGCGAATCAGAAGCTTTTTTTAGCTCAATTTCGAGCTCCATCATGGTGGTAGCTTGGCTTGACCTGATGACCGAAGCCAAAGCCCTAATAGCCGCCACGGCTTCTGCCAAATCCGGCTGTTTCCGCCAGTTATTGAACTCATCCACCACACTAAAATTGTTTCCAAATTCGTCCCCGCCGGCAGACTTCAATGAGGAATTATCCGAGACGGCATCTTCAGGGAGGCGACCGATTGCGGCTTGAGCTTGAGACAGCCAGTCAGTGGTGACAAGGGAATGGTGGGCGGCGCGGGTCTGATAATAGAGAGAGATCTGCGGGTTAGGGCTTTGTTGGGAGTGAGGATTTTCAGCGGCCATGGCGGCGGAGGATGATGTGGCGGGGGAAATAGGGTGGCTCTCGGCCTTGAATACGGTGTCGTTTCGGTGCTTGTCAAGAATGAAAGATGCTGATCTATACCACATTTACTTTGAAATTTTTAGGGGTTTAATTTGGAATCGGAATCTTGGATTATGGGCGGAAATGGAAATGAAAATGAAAATCCGCTCAGAGGTTTGTGAGATTCCGCTCCAATGTTACTGACGGCAGATAAGGAGTTTTTTTTCTCTACGTGCCGACCCCTTGCGATCCAAGTTTTGCCATTCGCGGTCTGTGCTCCTTTTAGCCAACGCTCAATTCGATTTCTCCATTTCATTCTAGGATTGGGCTCGAGGTGGAAATTTGACTCGGCGACCTCGAGTCTGTGGAGACAGGCCATAATAGGATCGCCAGTTGTACTTAGTCTCAGATACTTGTTATCCCACGTGCCTAGCACGTGTCGTCAAGATCGCGCGAAATATACTTCTGTAAAATTACAAGATGCTACCAAGGAATCAAACATGATTCATAAAGTCTCAAATTTCTCATATAATGGAAAACTTTTTTTTGAAACCAAGCCATTCATTGCTCTGAAAAATTCTACAATGAACAGAAGAGGTGATATCACCCAAGACATCTCTCTATTACAATCAAAGCCAAATATAGCCAAACAACCTACTACTCTATTAACGTCCCGTGCCATGACATGTACTTCCAATGCCTCCAACCTTCAAGCAAGCAATGTGATCCTTTGCAAAAGGGGTCCTTCAGGCGCTTTGGGCTCCAGTTTTCTAATTAGTTGAATTACATTCAAAGCATCCATTTCCAACACCACCTTAGAAAATTCCCTTTCCACCGCCACCTAAACCCCCTTCAATGCCGCCATAAATTCCCCACGGTGAGGCTCCAGCTGTCCGTATGCCAACGATGAGCACACATATACCATCTCTCCCTTGTTGTCCCTGCAAATAACTCCTAGCCCCACATGAGAAGATCCCTGACTTAAAGAAGCATCAACACCGATCTTAATCCACCCCAGCTCTAGACATGATCATCTCGCCACCCCACAGCCATCTTCTTTGCCGTACAAAATTAAAAGTCATTTACCAAAGAGGGAGAGACAAGTTAACTTTATTCTTTCAAAAAAGAAAATACATTCACTTGCTTTTGTTACTCAAATTGTGTAGACCAAACCAAAGTTAATTGCAAATTCATACCTTAAGCACTCTATATGCTTTTGCTACTATCTGTATTTTGTTGAGTGTTTGCTCAGAGTGACATGGGTATTTGTCAACGATAGGTTCCTTGACTGTGAGTCATAACCCGAGGATATCAAATTTTAACTAAGAAAATATCAATATATGCTAAGATATAAGAAAATTAATAAAATATGACACATGATCTACTAAAGTCGCTAGCCTCCTAATAACATCATTTACGTTACATTGAGAAAAAGAAGAATAACCAACATCATTTGAGTTCACATCCAAGTGTCCTTGGAAAAAAGAACCACCACCGTAAGAAACGATAAAAAATGATAATACAGAATCGAAATTATGTGACTCTAAATTGGAAACTTCTCTAACCTTTCTTTCTTTTTTTTTTTGGGGGGGGGGGGGGCTGTAAATGCAAAGGCAAATTCAATGGTATTTAGTAGGAATACCTAAGCAGAGTCTATAATTTTCCAGCAAAGGTACACAACAAATGGAAAAGGGTGAAACGGCAACTTATAAATGAGATGAATGAATCTATATCCAATTTTTGTCATCAATAAGTTATATATAGTACCATCGTGAGATTGGTTACATGTTAAAAAAAAAAGAGGGGAAAAAGTTATATATCTAAAGACGTCAGCATTATTTGATAGAGAGATCTTGTTCAAGATGCCATATTGTAAATGTTCAAAAGAATACTATGAATTACATAGGTATACCTTTATATGCCATTTATGAAATGTATGATGCATGGAAACTAACCCGATCATCAAACAAGCTCTCCCTTTTGTTTGTCTTTTAAGAAGTGCAAGCTAGAATTTTCTAAAAACAAATATAATATAATTAGAAGAAATAAAACCATATCAAGATTCAAAGTAAAATGGATATCTTGAAACTAAAATTTCACACCAATCTACAAATCTATGACGAATTTAAATCAAATTAAGACATAAATATATATATATATATATATATATGAAACTATTGAAAAAATATTAGTTGAAAAATACCTCGATTCCTAAGCCCACACAAGCACTTTGAAATCAATATATCAAAATCATATAAAGATCATTTATATTGATATAAAGATCAATATATCAATATATCAAAATTTTGCGCTCAAAACATATGAGATATACTTTGACTTTATTCATATGATCAATGTGTTGCATTGGTGGGTAAATAAGGAAAGATAGAACTAATTCATTAGGAGTAACGAAGATGCATCAAAACAAATGAAAGGGGGGAAATCCTCATAATTCAAAAAGGGGGGAAAAAGGAGAAAAATGCATATGAGGGGAATTTTTCAACAAACCCGAGAAAAAAAAACACGCATTTGTTAAGAGAAAAAACTATGAAAAAACAAAAGATTGAAGAATCATGAATACAACATAAAAAGGTGAAGCATACAATAGGGAAAACACCAAAAGAACACTTCAGAGAAGAATAGTGTTCACTGTGGATGAGAAAAGGGACCATGTATTTGTGAAAAATTGAAAGATTTCACCAAAAAAAAAAAAAAGATAGAAAAATGAAAACGTTGGCTGGTTCCTCATAGGACTGGCTCAAAAGAGTGAGTTGTTTTTGCTGCATCCAACTATTTTCTAAGTACATTCAAATAATATGGTGTTTTGCATTCTTGTGTGCCAAGAGTACTAATAGTGAACCAAGACTAAGTAAAACATTTCAAGATTATTATTAGGTCCGCTAAATTATAACTGATTGCCAAAAAGAGCCTTGAAATAAACCTATATTCCACACGACCACCTCTCTCTCTAACCATGATTAGTAAGGTCATAAAAGCATAACGTGGAATAAAGTTTCTAAATATAATTTCAATGTTTAACCTTAGTAAATTGTAATTGATTTAAATTAAGTTAAAATGTAAAAATAATATAAAACGGTATCACATACTTCAAGCTTTCCAAAAATTAAACTCAAATTGGATTTACATGTAACGGTTCACAAGTAATAGAACTTACAAATAATGTCTTATTATAACTCAACAATGCATCATTTAAGCATAGTCATATGTATTAATAGTAGTCGGGACCAAAGGGTTTGCCCGAGTGGTGAAGGGCTTAACCCCTTATCGGAGTGATCCGCATTCGAGTAACCCCCAACAAAAAAAAATCCCCCCTTGTAATAAAAAAAAATGTGTCGATAGCAGTCATAAGCATACTTCTGGCTGTAGAAATATGCTTATAGTCATACTAAATTTAAATTATAAAATATATAAATATTTATGGAATCACCTAAATATTGAAAGTGTTTGAAACCAAAATATCACATTCAAATTCAAAAAAAAAAAAATATATATATATATATATATCAAATTCAAATTTTCTTATCAACGTGAGTTCCACTATTTCTTCATATTTATCATGACACATAATACATGCTAACCCATCTAAATGTGCACTACTAATTTTATTTTGCTCCTAAATTAAAACTTGAAAAAGCCTAAATAAAACCCAAAAGTCATTGCAACTCTTACCTCGTTCACTTTTTAACGATGTCATCATCCCTTGTTCTTATCGAGGACCCTTGATTGCTGAGGAAATAATGACATCTTACCAACTAGAAAGTGAATAGCCAAGGGAAAAAATTAACGCCAGCTTAAAAAAAGAAAAGAAAAAGATAAAAAATCAAATATTTACAAGATAGAAAGACCGACAAAAATTGCAGAGAAAATTCCTCATTTGAAACAAGCTAAAAATAGAGGAATAAACACCAAAGCCAATTGATCAAACAAAAGAAGAATTCGTACAAAAGCATAATCTGAATAATTGATAAACAATCAGTATGATTTCAAGCCCATAAATGTCCATAAATTTTGTACATAATCTAAATAATCAAACGACATTTATGTAGAATCAAGAAAGCTGAAAGAATCATTGCCCTCCATTCTCTTTATAGTTCTTTGAGATTACATCCTCAGCAAATTATCTTCTATTCAAAAATAGTTTGGTACGTATATTTGAATGAAATATTCATAGTATGAAAAAGTAATTCTAGCTAAATTTGGAGCATGAAAAAGTAATGCTAACTAAATTTGAATTGGGAGAAGGAAGATAGTGAGCTTGGAACAGAGGATAATTCCAAACGCCTCTCTGTTTGAATCGAGAAGAACACAACCTTACATAATGAACATAGTGTACTCAGGTCTTTACCAATACTGGAGATATTTTAGGTACCCAATAAAAGCTTCATCTTCAAAATACCAATTCTGAGTCAAATCTACATCATTAATTCATAGGTCACAAATTAAATGTATGGAACCCGTCGCTAACTAAAATAGTCATCGTTTCAACTCACATTTAAACCCATGACACAGCCAGATGAAAGTAACTTATGACTTTCAAATTCTTTGGCAAAAGTCCGATGGTTAGACAGTTGAATTATTGAGTTCTACTAAGGTGGTATAGAGCAATCTGTGGAGTGGGTAATAATAATCAAATCTTTGCCGCTAGAAAACTTCAACTACTCAATCATCATCTGACCTTATGTCATTCATAGCAAGATTATATGGAATCGAATAAACAATTTCATTATAAATGTAATTACAAAGAAAACAAACTAATGTATATGCTTGCAGAGAATCTACTTTATTTAAAAAGTTAGGAGTCAGATGCTTCAAATGATCCATGCCCTCAATTTTTGAATTATTGATTTGAACTTGTCTGAATTAGCATTTGATCTATGTCATCTCTGTTATCTGCAGAAAAGATAATGTAATATCAATTTAAATATAATAATGAATACTCAAAAAAAAAAAAAAAAATAAAACAAAGCATAAGTACACTAATCTAATAGCTCCAATGCTCCATAATCCAATCTTATAGTACAAAAACCCAGAATAAAGAAGTAACTTCAGGTAAAGCTTTTCTTCTCTAACATTTAACTACATCCTTAACAACCATGTTGTTTAAAAAAAAATGGAAAGTTGATGGGGAAAGCTTTGTATGCTCATTATATTCCCGCAAGCAACATATAGACACTCATGACTTGCTTACAAAAATAGAGAGAAATGTCCCTATAAAGAAATGCTGCAACCTGACACATTATCTCAAAGAATAGAACTATCAACTTCCAAGAGGGCTCAACAGTCGTCACAGAACAACAATTATTTTAATCTACAATTACTACTCAATATAAGATAAGTAAATAACATTAATTGTAAAAATTGAAACCAGCTCCAGCAACTAATGAAATTGAAGATGCTATGATCCATAAAATAACATATAATCACATTCTCAACACATATCAAGTCTAAATCGCGAAAAAAATGTTGCAATAGTTAAATAAACCTTTAAGAAGAAGAGCCATACAGGTCAGGAACCCTATACCATCTCATAGCAACATCATCCTGCAATTTGTGACTAAGACATCAGTGAAAAGATAGGAATCCAATATAAATATGCAATTTGCGATTGAGCCGCACCGACAGGTTCTAATTAAGTAAAGAATATGGAATCTACAAATGACATTGAGGCTCTCAAGTTATTAGCAATAAAGGATAAAGCTCTCTAGACGGAGTGTCATTCATCTTAAAGAAAAGGGTAATTACAGAATCATTACCCAATATAAAATCTATCATAATTAATTAAACCAGACTTCCATGCACAATACAGATCTTTAGTCCATGAATCAAATCAGTATTTTATACGGTTATCATCTTTTTAGGGGGAAAATTACTGTTTTAGGACTTTAGCTTTCATCCCATGCCAAAGTCTAGCGGAATTAAACTTTTTAAAAGAAAAATTCTAAATTTAATTAAAGTTAAACTTCATCCAGTTTATTGCTCTTAGGAAAAGCTCTGGTTTGTGATTAAGAATTATGATATGTAATTATAAAAAAATTATTCATTTGGAGTCACATATAAATAGAACATATATGTTCCATAAGCAGAAAAATAGGAACACTTAAGGCATACATATAAACAACTACCTTCCATTGATCTTGATGATCTAACGAGCTCCAGCCTCAAAGACGTGTTTCTCTCAGATAAGAAATAAAGTAGACAATACTAACCATTTCTACATCAACCAATAAAATGTTAAATCGCATAGAAGGCCTATACTTCTCATAAATGTCAAGTGACTCAAAAAAATGTGGTAGCATATTATCTATGATCATCGTTCTAAGAATCACTTTCCATCATATAATATTAGACACAACGAAATCAATAATTTCTTACCTTAACGAGCGGCTTAGGTAGCCAGAGAGAAGGGGAAAAAAGGAGTGCATCAACAACCACCGACCTAAGTATGAGAACCTTCAAGGAGAAGCATATCAAAACCCAATTAATCTACCTAGCAAGATTCCTGAAGACTCAATGAGAATGGCTCTACCGAAAAGAATAGAAAAAGACACTAAAATCAAGCACAAAACCGACGAAATCAAAGCAAGAAACTCACAAATCAACAACGAAATTGACCACAAAACCGGCATGTGCATGATAAGGAAATTAGGCAAGATATGATTGATGAAAGTGAGCGGTTCAGAGAGGAAGGGAGGGAGGAAGAGAAAGCGCGTGCCTGGGACAAAAAGAACCATCTAGAAGTAAGGTGAAGATCTTGTTGGGTATGTTGCCAAAAATAATCCAAAGTTGAAAAGGAAAAGGAAAAAGAAAAGAATAAGAGTCCTTGGAGGAAAAGGAATCCAAATCATAAAAGGAATTGTCTTGTCTTATCTTCCAAGTCAACGAAACCTATAAATAGTCGTGTTTTCTTCTTCTTTTATGTACAAGAGTGACTTGAATCTTTGAGAGAAAAATTAGAGAGCTTAGCATCTTGTGAGTTTTTCTTGTAACTCTTTGAGGTTTGTTCAAAGAGTAGAAAATTAGGTGTTGTAAAGCTTGGGTATTTTTCTTGTAATACTTGGGGATTGTGGGTTGGTGAGTGAAATTCTATATGGTTTTAGCGACTTGAATCATATAGTGAAAAGCTTTGATAGTCTGTAAATTTGTCTTTGTTCTTTTATTTTTCTTGTCTTATTAAATTCCTTCAACAATGATCCTGCGGGCGTAATAGGGGAATTTACCTTAATTCCCAACAGTGGTATCAGAGCCAGTTTTGTTCAAGGTGAAGTACAGGAAATATATGGCAAAATACAAAGTGGAGAAATTTTATAGTAGAATCAATTTCGGCTTGTGGCAAGTACAAGTCAGGGATGTCTTGATTCAGTTTGGACTACACAAGGCTTTGAAGGGACATCCAAACCTGAGTTCCAGCAAAGGAAAGTCAGTTGTTATCAGAGATGACGGTGGAGCTATCAAACCCAATATGAGCGATGAAGATTGGGAAGAGTTGGATTTGAAAGCAGCAAATATGATACATCTTCAACTAGCCAAAAACGTCCTTGCAAACGTGAATGAAATATCTTCAGCAAAGGAACTTTGGGAAAAACTTGAAGAATTATATCAGACAAAGAGCCTTTCAAATCAGTTGTATATGAAAGAACAGTTTCATTCTTTGCGAATGGATGAAGGTACGAAAGTTTCAGATCATCTCAGTGTTCTCAATGGCATCGTTTCTGAACTGGAATCCATTGGAGTTAAAGTTGAAGATGAGGATAAAACATTAAGGCTCATCTGGTATCTTCCGGCGTCTTTTGAGTATATCAAGCCTATTTTAATGTATGGAAAAGAGATGGTGAATTTTGCAGAAGTCACGAGTAAATTAATCTCTGAAGAAAGGAGATTGAATGGTGGAAGCAATATTTCATCTGAGAACTCGTTGAATCTAGTAGTAAGCTCGAAGAGGAAGAACTATGGAAAAGGAAAGTAATTTGTTGGAACTGTAGAGCACCCGGTCACGTCAGAAGAGATTGTCCAAGAGATAAAGCATGTTCAGCTACTGGCTCGAAGAATTCAGACAACTCAACTCTTTTTGTGGGGAGTGATGTGCTATGAAGTAAGTGGGTACATCCTCATGGCGTGTAGCTAGGTGCCACGACAAAGGATGTTTGTTACTTCTAGCATTTATATTTACATACGGACATTGGTTGACAGTGATGCAGGGTGTGTGGTTGTAGTAATGTTGATGTCTGATGAGCTCTCTGGAAAGTCAACAAGAGAGTTGCACCGCAAATTTCAGCAAGTTTATTTCGACATTGAGCTGATGAAATGCTTGGAATTTGTTATTAATTCTAAGTGGTTATACTCATGTGGTAGAGTATGGGACTGTCAAAGTGTCAAAAGCTTATCTAGTAATTTCTCAAGTATTGTGTACAAGACTGCAAAAGGAAAGATGGAGATTTTGGCTTATTTTGGCAAGGTGGAGATTATATTGTCAAAAATAATCCAAAGTTGAAAAGGAAAAAGAAAAGAAGAAGAGTCCTTGGAGGAAAAGGAATCCAAATCATATAAGAAATTGTCTTATTTTATCTTCCAAGTCAATGAAATCTATAAATAGACGTGTTTTCTTCTTCTTTTATGTACAACAGTGATTTGAGTCTTTAAGAGGAAAATTGGCGAGCTTAGCATCTTGTGAGTTTTTCTTGTAACTCTTTGAGATTTGTTTAAAGAGTAGAAAATTAGGTGTTGTAAAGCTTGGGTAGTTTTCTTGTAATACTTGGGGGTTGTCGGTTGGTGAGTGAAATTCTATAGGGTTTTAGCGATTTGAATCATATAGTGAAAAGCTTTGATAGTCCATAAATTTTTCTTCATTCTTTTATTTTTCCTTGTCTCATTAAATTCCTTAAACAACGGTCCTGCGGGCGTAATAGAGGAATTTATCTTAACTCTCCACAGATCTGTGGCTGAGAACAAAAAAGAATGGCAGATAATTTAAGGGCATTTTCGAAAATCTGGCAGATAATTTCAGGGGCATTTTTGGGAAATCATGTGATTTTTTTGACGAAAGATATACTTTTATAGTGTAGTGAATAGGAGAGTGTTCGGGGCACAATTGCCTGCCTTGTAGCGGGTTTGGGTTATCGTATACTCACCCCATGAACCCATCGATTTTTTTTGGTAAATTGAAATGCAGAATTTATAATAGTAATTGAGGTATTTTAAGTTCAAACTTATGCATCTAATCGAAAAGAAATTTCAACATTCCAACTAATCAATTTAATACTTCTTTATTTTTTACGTTTCTATTACTCAGTCAAACTTTAAAATTTTAGATAGAGGTCCTGTTTCATTTCTCGGTCATCAAATTATAATATAATGTGCATGGCATTGATTAAAAAATAAGTAAAAAAATTATCTAGGTCTTTTTGTGGGTCATGGTGGTGCCCCGAAGGGCAGGGAGCGCCCGTAACTGACCCTGCTAACCCACCAACGAATTGGTGGGTCTAGAACATGGGGCAACTTCAAGACTCGTGGAGTGGTCTAGAGTATGGCTGACCCATCCTGAACCCGTTTCATTATCATTCCTAGATTGGGCAGATTTACCTACTTTTGTTACTTACTCTTCATTCATTTATTTATTATTATTGTTACTACTACTACTACTACTACTATTATTAGTGTACTGCTTGAGCAGTGAGTCGGACCGTATGATCAATTGCAAATAGAAGAAAAATGGAAAATGTAGTCTCGATCTAACAGCATATGATATGGCACAAAGACACACCACATGGGAAACCATAATCATGTGTCTTGTTTCGATGCATGTCACGTGATCTTATGTCACCAAATGATGCCATACATATAATGTTAGATCATTTTCAATAGAAAATGAGGATGATTTAAGAAGAAAACGGAAGATAGAGACATAGATGACATGAGCTTTATTCTACCTAGGGAAGAAAAATCTCACTGCAGTTGGTAATTATTATTACTACTACTACTATTATTATTTTTCACCCGGTGAGTTGTACGGGCATAAAAGCAATTAAA
>CAVNYN010213970.1:0-20906 GCA_963692815.1 Nyctanthes arbor-tristis | reverse complement strand
AAAATATATTTTTTAAAAAAAGACACTTGACGTCCCCAACATTCCAACATTTAATATATTATGTCCTTAACCTTTACTTTTTGTGTTGTGGGTTCTCAACCTTTGAGGAAATCTCTCCTCAAGTCTCCTTAATACTTTCCATTTATTTAAATCGTTAATTTTCATAAAAAGGACAATTTTACCCTCATAAAATGTTAGAGACCTTAGGCGAAATTACTTTTATATCGTTCTCTTTTTAAATATGGGGTAATTTACACCGAAGATCTCCATAGATTACATCTTCAACTTTTATTTTTTTGTTGTGGGTCCTCATCCTTTGAGGAAATATCTCTCCAACTCTTCATTAACACTTTCTATCCATTTAAACCATTATAGTTTTACAAAAGGACAATTCTACTCTTATAAAAGGTTGAAGACCTTAGATTAAATTACCTTTATATCATTATTATCTTTTTAAATAAAAAATTAAAAATGTAGGAAAATAATATAAAAATTAACAAGCAAATACCCCGTCCTTTCATGCCAACCCTTTGCTAAGATAATGGAGGCGCACTGGTTTAGGTTCAAGATGGATATGGGCGGCGGCTGCTAGATTGCAAACTCAGCCCACAATTCCCTCAAAAATGTTTCAGGAGTGAAAGAGAAAAATAGTCATAATGGGAGAATTTATTGTTCCATGCTAATTTAGAGACTCCCTCGTTGCCCGCACCCATCATTTGGCCAAAAATGTGTCGATGGACATGAAGGAATCTTCGATGACTATTAATTTTACTTCGTCAATGAATTTGTTTATGTCGTTGTTGATTAGGGGACACCATGAACTTGCAACTGTTATTGTTGTCAGGGTTTCAGACAACCAACCTTTTACCACTACAAGAAATCTTGGCAATTGCGACGAAAATATCCCACGACTCTGAAATTCGCCGCTAAAGCTTTGGCTGTAACGGCGACAACCCGTCACCGTAGTAGGGTTACCCCTATAGCGGTGAAAAATTGATGTCGCCGCTATAGGTAGAACCTACAGCGGCAACATTACAGGTTCTATCTACAGCAGCGACAAGGTCCACCTGTAGCAGCGACAAAAAAGTCGTCGCTATAAAGCATGGCGGGAAGATTTCCCGCCTTTCTTTTGCCGTATACCGACGAATTTTCGTTGCTATATATATCATGTTTGTCGCTATTGTAATAATAATTTATATAATATATATTTTATATGCAAGTTTGGTATTGAAAATTGCCTTAGTTCAATTGGTAGAAGGCTTGGAGTTAGAGGAAGACTTCTCGAGTTCGAATCATGGTGGAGGCAAAATAATTCCTCAATTAAATGAGGGGGAGCCGGGTCCGATCACCGGGGGCGGGATCGTGGGTCGGGTTGAATATTTTTTGTGGCCCAAAACCGTTTCGTTTATAGCGGCGATACATATGTCGTCGCTATAACTGTTGTCGCTACAGGGTTTCTAGTCGTCACTGAAAGGCAACAGGTACGGGCCAATAGTCACAACGTAGTCGTCGCAAAAAGTCGCCGCTGTTGGTCTATAGCGGTGACTTTTGAGCCTGTAGCGACGACATTTGTCGCCGCTATTGGCGACATTTCTTGTGGTGTCAAGGGTGGGGTAGGGTTTTGTTTTGATTTTTATGTTATTTTCTTATATTGTTTTATTTTTTTTGTTTGTTTATTTAACGGTTTAAATTGATGGAAAGTGTTAATGGGGACCCGAGGAGAGATTTTCTCAAAGGTTGATGACCCACGACACTAAGAATAAAAGTTAAGGACATAATTTATTAAAAGTTGAAAGGTTGGCAACGTCAAGTGTAAATTGCCATTTATACTTTTCATTGTTTTTAAAAATTCCAAGAAAAAAATGATTATCTTTTACTATTTGTCCAGACCATATGCCTAGAGCATATGGAGATATTAATTGAGACAATTTTCTTCTCGTTCTTTGTTCTTTTTTTTTTTTAATCATAATATAAAGTTCGTCGGTTTATGTCTGCTCCTTGACTTTCTAATGGATTCCAAAGTTTGTATCTTTTTTAAAATAATTCCAATTAAATGATTATCTTTTACTAGTATGTGTTTGGGGGGGGGAATCTCTATCGTAACTATATTAACAAAAATATGTAATATATATGTCACACCATGATGGAGTTCTTGTCTTCCCTCCTTGACAAACCATGCTATTATTATCTGAAGTCTTTTCTTCAGATCTTGTATCACGAGGCATTTCTGGTCAATTGGATTTGAGGAGCCTTAGTATAAGTGTTTTGTTTTATAGTTAACTGTTCATTATTCTTTTGACTGCGGCTTGTAACTTCTCTCTTGTTTTCTCTTCCTTCGAGTTCCAAGGTTTCTGAGTTTACTTTGCGTAATATGTTCCTTTGCTTAGAGTTGTAATCTCTTGGTGAGATTTGTGGGTTAGATAGATAGTTAATTACTGCCTTGGTTTCTATCCTAGGCTGAGAGAGATTTTGGAGGTCTTGGTGTAGTTCTAGTTGTTCTTTATCACTGTAACTTTTAGTTTTTGCTTAGTGAAATCGAGCATGTATCCCTTTAGCGATTGCTCAAATGGTAGGGTTTCAAGGATCATCTAAAAAAAGATTGAACACTCTTTTCTAGGCTTTAGAGCCGAATTTGATGTTCGTTTCTTTTTTTAAAATTATTTTGTGTTCTTGCGTTTTTGGTCACTCAATTGACTAAAAACCAAAGGTTTATAAGTATGAAAGTTATAGTAAATTTTTCAAGTTTACTTTCTACATTTTCCACTCCCGTACTTTTATTTAATTTGAGTGAAAACTATATTTATAACTTCTTGATTTACTTCAAGTTAGCAGATCGGAAGAGCGATTTAATCTGATTTTACTTTATTTTCGCCATATGTAATGCAGTAATACTAAATCACGCTATTTAATTTGATAATCATTTGAAATATGTGCAAAGCATATGCTTAAATGATCACCTACCCATTGTGGTCATTGTACAAAATGCATACCTCCAATGATATTTTGCGAAATATCTAATTTTATTAGTTAAAAGTATTTGAGACATGAGGCATTTGATTATATGTCGTTGGAAGTAAGTATATTTTACCATACATATTGTGAGCATTGAAAAATTCCCATGCTTAACTAGTCCTATCACATTTGTGAAAAAACATAAACTCGGTAATCCGATCTCATGAGGCTAAGGCTTTTAGGCAACTGCCTAGGACCCAAAAAGATGAAGTTAAAGGCCAGTTCGAATTTCTTTAGAAAAAAAGAAAGAAAAGTTTAGTAAAGTCTAAAATTTAGTATTAGTTAGAGGACTTTTAATACAAAATTCGCCTAGAGTTTCTATAATGTCAAGAACGGCCCTACATAAAATGTGTGTTTTAGAAAAAATCTTCTACTTTTTATAGTACAAAGTTGGGAGCGTATGGGGTGAGATAGTGACTCAAACCCGAATGAAATATACTAGTTAAAGGAGTGTCTTTACTATCCCTAGAACAGATCCTTTAATTTTTTTTTTTTTTTAAAAGAGCCTAGAACAGATCCCTTTAGTCAAATTCGTAAGTGACTAAATTCTTCCTATTATAATATAATATATATGCATGGATAGAGCCCAAAACGTAAAACAATAGCCCAACGGGCTTCCCCGTCAAGTGGAACAGAAAGGGGGCCATCCCACGAGCTTGAAAAAATATCAGAGGAAATTAAACATTGTACATTTTTTTTTTTATGTATTGTCATTTTTACACTATCATGTCAAACTATTTATTTTTATAAAATTCGTTTAGTATCGTTTATAATTAGATTAATTTATAATATATTTTAAAATTTAAAAACATGTGACTTAATTTGATTGGTTAAATTTTGAAAAGTTATTATTTGATGTGTTTTAGGGTGAGGTGTGAATAAGAGAATTTGATAAGTGCCACAAGAATTTAAAATTTAAAATGTGTTATAAATCACTTGGTTTATAATCAATGCCAAATGGACTCTTAGTTTAATAAATCATTTTATTTTATTATTTTAATAAATCATTGTCAATAATTTTAATATTATTTTATTAATTTATGCTCTAAATCATATATATCTAATGTCTAATAATAATAACATATATATAAATATATTCTCCCCAAGTCACTGTTTATCTACTCACATTTTACTGTTCCTTAAAACAGTGTCTTTAAATTAACACAGTCAGGTGCCATGTTTTGTCCCCTGCGCTCCTCTCTCGTTCCTAAATTTTCATCAGAATCATTGTATGACCCTAGAATTTCTTCCGCCAAAAATTCACTGGTACTTTGGTTCTCTTTGTTTTGGCCTTGGATCTTCACTTATGTTAGCTCTCTTTCCCCCGGTTTTCTGATCATCTTTGGCTACTGATTTTTTTGCCCGGGTTGTTAGAGTTCGGCCACGCAAGTTTTGAAAATTTTCAGGTTTACTCGGCCATCAATTACAAGTAAATTTTGCTTCTTTTTTTCCTTCTAATTTTGTCTCAATATGCTCACTTATGTTGATTCCCTCCCAATACACGTGCGGCTTTGGTGTTTTGGAGATCGCTGTGTGCTGCCGTCCTTCGCCACTACCGCCGACCGCCTTCGTCACTGCCGCCGACCGACGTCGTCCGCCGCTGATTATATCCAAAAAGGTAAGGATTTTTCCTCTTTTATATCCTGATAAGTTTTAGAGAAATTGTATCCTAATTGCTTTCCTGCTGTCGTAATTTACAGTGAGCACTCTATCCTCTTAAATGTTAGGACTTATATTCATGCTTATCGCAGTGGATTCACTATCTTTGTGTGCTGAAATTCTTACTTGGAGATTAGTTTGTTATAAATTATGGCAGGCAATGTGAAATTTTATTGAATGATTTGATATTTTCTACACCAATCTGTGTGTGTGTGTGTTTTTGGCGTGGGGGTGGGGGGTTTCTCTCTGTTTTCCCTGCTGTAGTGGGCTATTAAAGTTCTCTGTTTGAGGGTTTATGTGTGAATTGATACAGAGTGCTCGAATGATTAGGGTATTACTGTGATTCAACAATGGCAATAGCGTAGAAATTTGAAAATTCAATGCATTAGTGTGTTACTCAAAAAGATCTTAAAGAGAGTGGTGTCAAAATATTTATTATTGAGACTTAATTACATTACATGTCTCTTGATGGAGGATCTTTTCGCCTGGACTGGGGTCTTCAGTTGCTGAATGATGATGCTGCCCTGCTGTCTTTCTTTTGCTTTTGACTGATGCATGTTCTGTTTTTTCCATGTTTTAATTTTCTTGTTTGCTCTCTTTGGTCTGTTTTGTTTTCTTTGCTGTTTTTCTATGTAATGGGATGGTATCCCCCTTCTGTGGATACCCTTTTGGTGGCAATGAAATTGTTGTTTTTATTTTTTTTAAAAAAAAAGACTTAATTACATTACATACCTTAAATTTCAAGTTTCGATATTTCTAAAGTTTAAGCCTTAAAGTAAGATTTTTGTTTCAGTTTTCTCTATGTGGAAATGATGATTTTTTGCAAGTAATGGTATTTTTCATTCGGTGCTAAATTTATATACGCTTGTAAAGCTATCCTGGCCATTCTCATTTCTGTGCCTTTTTGTTTATTCAAACACCTTTTGTGAGTGTTTCCATTTCCACTGTAAAGGATGATGTAGTTTAAGGGGTTATATGATTTTGATTTTCTAAGAATTGATTTCGTGAGAAGTGGTTTTTTGGAAGAATGTATGGTTAAAAAGTAATGAAAATTTAAGAATCTACGTGCAAGATTAGTTTAATAGCTAACTGCATTGTTGGAAATGAGTTTGATTAAGAATTGATTTTGAAATTCCATACAGGCCATAAGTAAAATAATGGTAGATTTAATTACAGCCAAAAACTTCATAAAACTGATTCATTGCCTCGTGTCTATTATATGCCTTCATATGTAAGAAGCGGTTTTTAATTATAACTTCATAAAACTGATTCATTGCCTCATGTCTATTATATGGTTCTCTTTAAGCAATTTTCATGGATAAGAACAAATGCTGAGGGACAACTGCTTTTGCTTTCTGTGCTTTATTGGGCACAAATTGTTGTAGTGTTTTTGACAATGCCACATTGCTTCAGACATGCTTAGTACAAAATTGATTTCAGGTCATTGTTAAGATAGGATCTCCAGATATTGGTTGCTTATGGATGCCCAAGAGAAAAGAGTAGTTTTCTCTGCAAAATTGCCACATGGAATCTTTGAAGTCAGCTTGATTGCTAAGGTATTCTTTTTAACTCTTCCTCCTCTTTTAGGGACACTGTAAACTTTTTCCTAAACTTCACTCATTTTTTTTTAAATACCCATCAAGCCCTCAAGCACATAATGTTATATCCCAACAGCAATTTCGCATGTTGTAACTGAACGTATTTATAGCTATTTCTTTAAATTTTCCTCTAGATTGCTCCTTCTCTAAACTGAACTTTTAACCGATACCAGCCTCATAGTTTGATTATTCTTTTGTCGTTAAGGTAATTTGGACTTAGAGACTGATTATACATGTACATCAGTCTTTACCATGAACATCAAAACTGCAAATTACATTGTTTTCTCCATCAACAGCATAGTGTTTGGAATTTTCAAAAATGGATTAGAGTTAAATACAAGATCTTTACCAATTTTGATCTTGTGTTCTCACAGGTTTGACTTGATTCTTTCGTTGTTTGTTACTTTACTTTCTTTTGGTCGTGGATGTGGATGCTTCTGTAACTTATCTAGAGCAAGGAAAATCGAATAGCACAGCTGGGAATCGAGGAAAGAAGCGACAACTAAAATCACATTCTAGACCTATATGGGGCAAAATTCTTTCTCAGTCCTCACAAGTAAATTAGCAGTTTTCACCTATCTTTAATGCTGAAAATATCTAATATACTTTTGCATTTCTTTGCCCACTTTGTTTTATTGTACACATATTGTAACCAAAAGTGAAGCGAACCACGTGCGAAGCACGTGCTCCACTAGTGTGTATATATAAATATCTCTATGTATACATATAACTAAAACCTAGATGTAACTCAAACTCTACAACTGCCGCCGCCGCCCCATCACCACAAATCTCCCACCACCTGCCGCTTCCCACCACAGCGCAACTGCTGCGACTATTAGCGGCAGTCGCTGCATTTGGTGCTGCTGTTCGCAGCAGAACCCACTGCCACACACCCCACCACCCACCATCTCCCACCACTGCGCAATTGACGTGCAGTCGTTGCATTTCGCAGCCACTACTTTTTTTGTGTTTTCCTCTATAGTCTGTAGATGGATGGTCATCACTGTTGTGTTTTGGTCCTTCGTCTTTTTATCAATCTTCATTTTCAATTAAAAATCAAATACAGCTGTAAGCAAATTGGGTTCTAGAAATCCAACTCTGTTATTCTGGTTTTCTTCTCCTTTTCCGTTGGTTGAATCTTTTAAAAGAGGGCTACATGTACTCCAAGAAAGTGTTAAACGCTGAATACCCTTCATTCTTGATCTGCCAAAGCGGCTGTAGCCATAATAACATTGGAGAAGTTTACTGGCCGGTTGTTGTTCTGAGGAATCAAAACTTCATCTCTAGCCACCCCCAAAGGATTTCTCTCATTTATTTGATGAAATCTTTGTTCTTTTCGCATAAAGAAATTTCCATAAACTTTCTAGAAAATTGGGGTCTGCGCATCTGGACTCTATTCTTTTCCCCATTTTCTGTGTTGATAGCCCAGTTTCTTCAATTACTAATCTTTTGATTAGCTTTTGTTATTTCTTTATTGTTTTGGTTGAGCATTTGTCTTAACTGTTCAAATTCTTTTGTTTCAAACAATTGCAGGTCTTGAAGTTTTTGACGAACTCTCTTCTTCTTTTTTTTTTTTTTTAAATAATCATTTTTTTACCATTTATCGGTATTGTTACCGTTTTTCAGTTAATATTTATTCATTTATTTTCCTATATTACCATCCTTGTTTTGTTATTCATTTTATTCATTTATTGTTTTGTAGTAACATGTTACGATGATTTTATTGGTAATACTTTTATTTTGGATTGTTACCCCAATAATTTTAGTGTTTCCACAATGGTTGTTGCTATAATTTTAGTGGTAACACCTATATTTTGGATTGTTAGCCCCATAATTTTGTTCTTTTCTGCTACATGTGGCTATTTTTTTCTTTTTGCAGTGGATTCACTATCTTTGTTTGCTGAAATTCTTACTTGGAGATTAGTTTGTTATAAATTATGGCAGGCAATGTGAAATTTTATTGAATGATTTGATATTTTCTACACCAATCTCTCTGTGTGTGTGTGTGTGTGTTTTTTTTTTTTTTTTTTTGGGCGTGGGGGTGGGGGGTTTCTCTCTGTTTTCCCTGCCGTAATGGGCTATTAAAGTTCTCTGTTTGAGGGTTTATGTGTGAATTGATACAGAGTGCTCGAATGATTATGGTATTACTGTGATTCAACAATGGGAATATTGTAGAAATTTGAAAATTCAATGCATTAGTATGTTACTCAAAAAGATCTTAAAGAGAGCGGTGTCGAGACATTTATTATTGAGACTTAATTACATTACATGTCTCTTGATGGAGGATCTTTTCGCCTGGACTGGGGTCTTCAGTTGCTGAATGATGATGCTGCCCTGCTGTCTTTCTTTTGCTTTTGTCTGATGCATGTTCTGTTTTTTCCATGTTTTAATTTTCTTGTTTGCTCTCTTTGTTTTGTTTTGTTTTCTTTGCTGTTCTTCTATGTAATGTGATGGTACCCCCGTCTGTGGATACCCTTTTGGTGGCAATGAAATGTTGCTTTTATTTAAAAAAAAAAAAAAAAAAAAAAACTTAATTACATTACATACCTTCAATTTCAAGTTTCGATATTTCTAAAGTTTAAGCCTTAAAGTAAGATTTTTGTTTCGGTTTTCTCTATGTGAAAATGATGATTTTTTGCAAGTAATCGTTTATTTCATTTGATGCTAAATTTATATATGCTTGTAAAGCTATCCTGGCCATTCTCATTTCTGTGCCTTTTTGTTTATTCAAACGCCTTTTGTGAGTTTCCATTTCCGCTGTAAAGGATGATGTAATTTAAGGGGGTTATATGATTTTGATTTTCTAAGAATTGATTTCGTGAGAGGTGGTTTTTTGGAAGAATGTATGGTTAAAAAGTAATGAAAATTTAAGAATCTACGTGCAAGATTAGCTTAATAGCTAACTCCATTGTTGGAATTGAGTTTGATTAAGAATTGATTTTGAAATTCCATACAGGCCATAAGTAAAAAAATGGTAGATTTAATTATAGCCAAAAACTTCATAAAACTGATTCATTGCCTCGTGTCTATTATATGCCTTCATATGTAAGAAGCGGTTTTTAATTATAACTTCATGAAACTGATTCATTGCCTCATGTCTATTATATGGTTCTCTTAAAGCAATTTGCATGGATAAGAACAAATGCTCAGGCACAACCGCTTTTGCTTTCTGTGCTTTATTGGGCACAAATTGTTGTGTTTTTAACAATGCCACATTGCTTCAGACATGCTTAGTACAAAATTCATTTCAGGTCATTGTTAAGATAGGATCTCCAGATATTGGTTGCTTATAGATGCCCAAGTACAAAGAAAAGAGTAGTTTTCTCTGCAAAATTGCCACATGGAATCTTTGAAGTCAGCTTGATTGCTAAGTTATTCTTTTTAACTTTTCTTCCTCTTTTAGGGACACTGTAAAATTTTTCCCAAACTTCACTCTTTTTTTTTAAATACCCACCATGCCCTCAAGCATATAATGTTATATCCCGCCAGCAATTTAGCATGAACGTATTTATAGCTATTTCTTTAAATTTTCCTCTAGATTGCTCCTTCTCTAAACTGAACTTTTAATCGACACCAGCCTCATGGTTTGATTATTCTTGTGTCTTTAAGGTAATTTGGACTTAGAGGCTGATTGTACATATACATAGTCTTTACCATGAACACCAAAACTGCAAATTACATTGTTTTCTCCATCAACAGCATAGTGTTTGGAATTTTCAAAAATGGATTAGGGTTAAATACAAGATCTTTACCAATTTTGATCTTTTGTTCTCACAGGTTTGACTTGATCCTTTCGTTGTTTGTTACTTTACTTTCTTCTGGTCGTGGATCTGGATGCTTCTCTAACTTATCTAGAATAAGCAAAATTGAATGGCACAGCTGGGAATCGAGGAAAGAAGCGACAACTAAAATCACATTCTAGACTTATCTGTGGCAAAATTCTTTCTCAGTCCTCACAAGTAAATTAGCATTTTTTCACCCATCTTTAATGCTGAAAATATCTAATATACTTGTGCATTTCTTTGCCCACTTTGTTTTATTGCACACATATTGTAACGAAAAGTGAAGTGAACCACGTGCGAAGCACGTGCTCCACTAGTGTGTGTATATAAATATCTCTGTGTATACATATAACTAAAACCTAGATGTAACAACCGCCGCCGACGCCCCATCACTACAAACCTCCCACCACCCGCTGCTTCCCACCACTGCACAACTGCCGCGACTATTGGCCGTAGTCGCTGCATTTTCTGCTGCTGTTCGCAGCCTAACCCACCGCCACAAGCCCCACCGCCCACCATGTCCCTCCACTGCGCAATTGACGCGCAGTCGTTGCATTTCACAGCCACTACTTTTATTGGGTTTTCCTCTGTAGTCTGTAGATGGATGGTCATTGTTGTTGCGTTTTGGTCCTTCATCTGTTTATCAATCTTCATTTTCAATTAAAAATCAAATACAGCTGTAAGCAAATTTGGTTCTAGAAATCCAACTCTGTTATTCTGGTTTTCTTGGCCTTTTCCGTTGGTTGAATTTTTTAAAAGAGGGCTACATGTACTCGAAGAAAGTGTTAAACCCTGAATACCCTTCGTTCTTGATCTGCCAAAGCGGCTGTAGCCATAATAATGGTTGAGAAGTTTACTGGCCGGTTGTTGTGCTGGGGAATCAAAACTTCATCTCTAGCCACCCCTAAAGTATCTCTCATTTATTTGACGAAATCTTTGTTCTTTGCATAAAGAAATTTCCATCAACTTTCTAGAAAATTGGTTTGCGCATTTTCCCCATTTTCTTGTGTTGATAGCCCAGTTTCTTCAATTACTAATCTTTTGATTAGCTTTTGTTATTTCTTTATTGTTTTGGTTAAGCATTTGTCTTAACTGTTCAAATTAATTTGTTTCAAACAATTGTAGGTCTTGAAGTTTTTGACTAACTCTCTTTATTCATTTATTTTCCTATGTTACCATCCTTGTTTTGTTATTCATTTTATTCATTTATTGTTTTGTAGTAACAGTTTTTTACAATAGTTGTTACGATAATCTTATTGGTAACACTTTTATTTTAGATTGTTACCCCAATAATTTTAGTGTTTCTACAATGGTTGTTACTATAATTTTAGTGGTAACACTTATATTTTGGATTTTAGCCCCATAATTTTGTTGTTTTCTGCTACATGTGGCTATTTTTTTCTTTTTTCAGATTTTTTTTTCCGGTGAATGGTGTTTTTTCCCCCATAATTTTGGTGTTTTCTACTACATATGACTATTTTGGATTTTCTTGGTGTTTTTTTCCCGTGAATGGTGTTTCTTGTGAAGGGTGATCGTTAATTATAATTATTATTATTCATAATAATTATTATTTATAATAAATTAATACTTAATAAAATTAAAATTAATAAAGAATTGAATTTTAATTAAAATTGGTTTAGGGTAGTTTTGAAATACAAAATGGTATTTTTACAATTACTTTCAATTTGAGAGTATTTTTGAAAATGCTATTAGAAGTTGTGGTTTTTATGTAAGAAACCTAAAATATTACAGTCATTCTAAGGAAAGCTAATATCTCCTTTATAGAGTGAAAAAATGTCACATGTCCCCCTGTTATTAGTGGATTTGGAGGCGGACCTCCTGATCTCCCAATAACAGGGGACTGTGTGGTACTTTTCCACTTCACAAGGGAGAGGTTAGCTCTCTTTAGAATTTTTCCAAAACATTATGCTAAAGTTTGCAAATCCATTCTATTTTTAAATAAAAAAATAGGAAAGTAATGACATTCATATTCATATATTTTATAAGACTATATATGTACTATACAAATTTCTACTATTCAACTTCACTCATTCTCTCTATTATTTCTTATTAAAACTCATTAAAATTAATTTGCAAACGGCGCTCAAACAAATGTATTTTAAAATGCAAGACAAAGTTCTCGCCGTGCTTTTGAATAGCTTGATAGCGGTTTTGGATATCTATCTCAATAATTGCCTAGGTGAGGTAGAGATTTCGTGTTCAAACTTCGATTTGAAGTGAGTCCTAGTAGAGGTTAGGTGTTCGGTGATTATTACCGGTTATTTAAAATGTAGTGTTATGCTTGAAAATATTCAAATACCAAACATTATATTAGACAGATAACGTAACACAATATCAAACGTTAATGTAATTTGAAGGAGAGTGTAGTGATTTGTAGATTTCGTATCGTTGCAGTACTAAATATTTGATACTTGAACATTTCTAGTGTTACGTCATATGCCATTGATACGTACAATTTTTCTATACTCGCATGGTTATAGTGGTTTTTTGTGTTTTTAACATTAAACATGAATTGTGCAATACGAACCGACATCGATAGAATTTCCCATGTATGTCATAGCATCCCACGTGCCTGCAAAAGGATATACTTGGTGTGTGGGGTGATGTACACAATCATAAAAATTGAATACAATGTAGATAAAATATTCTACCCTGCAACAAATCCCAACCTCACTCTGTCAACATGCCTTGCAAAAATTCACAGCAAGACACAAGGAGATGTTACAACTTCCTGAATTGAACTTGAGCTCCTCTTCAAAAGTTAGCTATTGAAGAGAAAGCGCTTAAAAGGTCAAAAACGAATTTTTTTTTTTTTTTTTAAAAAGAATCAATACGGGCTCCTTCCTGTTTCGAGAAATCACATGCGATTCCTGCATGGATTCCGTGGAAAATTTGGGTTATAAACCAATAAATTTCTCATAATTTTCTAATGTTGGACTAGTTTCAGACTTAAAAGTCAAACCCCACTTGAATCATCCTTCTTCATCAATGTTGGGAGAGTCTCGTATCCTGCAGTTAGAGCCATAACGTACCACAAAATTCCATAGTCCCTGTTGTACTCTCAAGTTTCAAATAAACAATACAAGTAAATTGGAAGTTCAAATTTGATGTTATTCGATGAAAGATACTATGGCTTTATATAAGCCTTAAAAAAAACAGAATTGTAAGAAGCAAGCTACCACATACCCTATCTAAGGACCTAGTTAATTTGCTAGGAATGAATAAAAATCTAAACTAAGTCTTACAGATCAGAACATGATTAACAGAAGTAACAACTAAGATGGGCCAAGTCAAATTGACTTAGTCATCAAGTAAATAATAATTCTAACAAACCCTCCCTTAAACTGACCTGCAATTTAAAGTCAGTTTACCACTGGTGCTAAGCAAATTCCAAGCATCTCTCTCAACCTTATGAACACCTCAAGCCTCAAAGGCTTAGTCATAATATCAACTAACTGATCCTTCGATCCACAATACTCCAATTTAACAACCCTGTCATTTGTTAAATCACGAAGAAAATGAAATCTAACATCAATGCGTTTACTTCTACCATGCATAACTGGATTTTTTGACAATTTAATTGCCAAGCTGTTGTCACAAAAAATATCAATGCACTTATCTTGTTTATGGCCAAGCCTTTTAAAAATCCTACGCATCCACATGCTTTGACATGTGCAAGAAGCAGCTGCTATGAATTTTGCTTCAGTGGTAGAGAGAGTGACCACTGGCGTTTCTTTGAGGACCATGCAACTACACCTGAACTAAGCAAAAATACATACCCTGATGTACTCTTTCGATCTTAAATATCTCCCGTGTAATCGCTATTTGTGTAGGCTACCAACTTCTTTTCTCCACCTCTTTTGTAAAAAAATCCCCAACTCTATAGTTCCTTTGAAGTAATGAAGAACCCTTTTTACAGCTGCTTGATGTAGCTCAGTTGGCCTCTCTATGAATCTGCTTATTAAACTCACCACATAAGCCAAATCAGGTGTGGTGGCAATCATATACATAAGATTCCCCACAATTTGTTTGTAAGCAGTTGCATCAATTCTAGCACTGTCTTCATATTTTCCAAGTTTAAAACCTAGTACAATTGGATTTTTTACCCGTTTACAATGCTCCATACCAAACCTTTCAATTGCTTCAATGGCATATTTCTTTTGATTGATGAAGATTCGTTCACTGCTTTGCACTACTTTACACTGAGAAAGTATTTCAGTCTCCCAATATCAGACATGTCGAACTCTTATTTCATCGGCCTTTTGAAATTTTCAAACATTGCTTCATCATTCCCTGTGAAAATGAGATCATCAACATACAAACTTACCATAAGTAATTTCCCTCCTTCTTTTGCTTTTGTAAATAATGTGTGTTCATTTGGACATCTTTCAAAACCTTCTTTCATGAAGTAGGACTCAATTTTGTTGTACCAAGCCCGAGGAGTTTGTTTGAGTCCGTATAGGGCCTTCTTCAGTCTATAAACTTTGTCTTCTTCTCTTTTTACTTCATAGCCTTGAGATTGCCCAATAAAAACAGCTTCATGCGATTCTCTACGCAAGAAGGCACTCTTTACATCGAACTGGTACACATTCCAATCTTTACAAGCAGAAAACTTCAGTGTAGTCTATCCTAAACTGAGTATCCTTTGATGACAAGCCCTACTTTGACTTTATCCATTTCCTGCTCCAGCTAGAAGTGTAGTAAGTCCCAAGTCCCATTCTTCTCAACGGCTTTGATTTCCAAGTCCATTGCATCTTTCAACTTTGGGCTTTTGATAGCTTCTTCGAAAGTCACAGGATCATTAGAGTCAGAAAGTATCAACAAATTATTTTCTTCTTCTTCAGATAATCCCTCACCACTTATATGATCTTCTATCCAAGTTGGTGCCCTTCTAACTCTCTCTTGAGCTGGACTTGGAGGATTGTGTTCAGCTTCTTCACTAGATGACAAACTAGAGCCATTGGCACCATTTTCAACTTTCTCTTCCTCTTTTTCATGACTACCTTCTGGTTCATGCTCTTGCATCTCATCTTCATCTCCCCATTCGAGAATGGCAAAACTATCTCCTGTAGCTATTTTGGTCCAATCCCATTGTTTGTCTTCTTCAAACATTGCATCCCTACTTATAATAACCTTTTTTTAACATAGGATCATACATTCTTTAGACTTTAGATTCCTGGCTTAAACCCAAAAATACATATTGCAAACTTTTATCATCAAGTTTCTGCCTCTGTTTGTCAGGGATGTGCAAATGTCAAATGCAATCAAACACTCTAAATTGTTTCACTAAGGGTTTGAGGCCATTACATGCTTCCTCTAGTGTCTTATCTTTTACAACAAGAGTAGGGCATTGATTGAGCAAGTGAACAATCCAGTTGACAGTTTCCGGCCAGAATTCCTTAGGGACAAGCTTCTTCGTTAACATGCATCGAACCATGTTCATGATCCTCCGGTTAGTTTGCTTGGCAACCCTATTTTGTTGTGGGGTGTAGGCTGTGGTGAGCTGTTTAGAAACACCATTTGAGTTGCGATCTCATTAAATTCAAGAGAGGTAAACTCTCCTCCTCGATCAGTTCAGAGACAACATATAACATTTCCAGTTTCTTTTTCCACCAAACTCTTAAAATTTCTAAATATATTAAATGCTTCTAACGTGAGATTCAACATATAAGTCCACAACTTTCTACTGTAATCATCAATGAATGTGATTATGTATCTCTTATGGCTGTTTGATTCAGGTGTGATGGGACTGTTAGGAATTATAGACAACATGCATAGCGGAAATAAAAGCTATAATTCCTGCATCAAAATCAAACTTGCTCTTCAATGGAATTCGTGATCAAAAAGTTACCTAGTACGAGTAGAAAATTTGGTTTATCTGATCACACCATAGTTGTCCAAGTGTCCAGCCTCTAATAGTAATCCACACAGCAAGAACAATCTAAGAACATGAACTTTTCATAGTGGGATTAAGGTTTCTGTATTATCTTGTGCTAGCAAGTTATATAAAATGTGTGTGTGAATGTTATAGTAATTTGAGACCCTAGCACAACCCTAATCTGATTAGGATTCTAGAGCCCATGTATGGTCTAACCCAATTAATCTTATTAATTAAATTAGTCCAATATATACAAACCCAGTCTAACTATTGGGCCTTGTACATTAACTCCGACAAACTCCCACTTAGACAAGGTCCAATTCTAAGACTCTGATTCTTGCCTTTTGTGTGTGACCTATTAGGCTTTCACTTATAATGGCAAACATCATGATGTTATTATTCTAATCTAATTAGAATAAGACAAACTAAAACCTCTATTTTAAGTTATCATCGATTCACCCAGATCAATCAGTTCATGACACCATCCAAGACTGACATCTAGCAATGTGTCAAGGCAATCCAAGTGACAGGATGTCATGTGGTATGACAAGACCTTTCCATGTACGGTTACCGTGAAAATATAATCCTTACATCGATATAATCCAATTGGTTAAGAGATATAGATAAACATCAATCTCATTTCAACCAATTATGTTATTCGCATAGACTTGACGTTGACTAACTTATGATTATGATTGAAACTGCTTTCAATTCACAACCACACCTTGGCCAAGGAATTTTCATCAACTCAAGTAGCGAAAAGCTGATTATAGTATTCTAATATCCAGGAGTGATGAATCCTTATCTTGAATACTCACAACCTTCATGCAACTTTCGTTATAACTGTACGGCATTTTCCTGATAACTCATGGCTAGAGCCTCGTCAAATGTGCGCCTAAGCATAACAATCATTACATAAGATTCTATGGTATCCTCAAGTCAAAGAACTAATTCCACAACCGTCCATTAGAGATTAACCACTGACGCTAGGATAATATCTACGTAGTAAATCTAGGCAGATCATCCAATGCTTGTTCTACTAACAAAGCATCCATGTGTTCATTCGAATTTCCCTACATTCAAACTTATAAGAGCAGTTACTTTTTAGGAAAGAAATGTAACATATGCTAGCTTACCCGCAACAACAGTATCTGTATCCTATAATTGCCTCAACTACTGATAGTTTAAGAATAAGTGATAACATGCATCTCATAATCACAACCCATTGTGATTAACAATTTATTTTTATATTATTCTATGGACTTTATTATTTTGATGATAAGATAATAATATTTGTGAAAATAATAGATCTACGATTAAAATGCATCCATTAATAAGTGTTTATACTCAAAATGTCCTATAAAATAGTATAACACTAAAATCCAAACAAACTAGATCTAGTCATTCATGTATCTAATACCCATGGACATAGCATGACTATCATGCTTTTCATGTGACAACGGTTTTGTAAATGGATCTGCAACATTATCTTCTGTAAAGACTCGTTCTATCTTTATGTCATTTCTTTGTATAATTTCCAGAATGAGATGATATCACTTTAATACATGCTTGGACCGTTAATGAGACCTGGGTTCCTTCGCTTGCGCGATGATTCCATTGTTGTCATGATATAAAGTTATTGGGTCAACAACACTAGTAATAATTCCAAGTTCAGTGATGAACTTCTTGATTCAGACTACTTCCTTTGCTGCTTCTGAAACAGTTATGTATTCAGCTTCCGTTGAATTGGCGGTCGTTGTTTGTTTGGAACTTTTCCAACTCACAGTACCGCCATTAAGAATAAACACATAACAAAATTGAGATTTACAGTCATCTTTATCAGACTGGAAACTAGCATAGTATATCCCTGAACTCTTAGTTTATAGTTATTTCCTCTTAATATTAAGAACACATCCTTAGTTCTTCTAAATTATTTTAAAATGTTCTTAAAAGCTATCAAATGTTTCTCTCCAGGTTTCTCTTGGAACCTACTTGTGACACTTAAAGCATAAAAAACATCTGGTCTTGTACATAGCAACGCATACATGATAGATCCTACTACAGAAGTATAAGGAATCCTATCCATGTGATCCCTCTCTACTTGTATCTTTGGATACTTTTTTTTTAGAGTTTAATCTCATGCCCTATGGGACAGAGTCCTCTCTTGGACTGTTCTATTTTAAATCTTCTTAAGATTTTGTCTATGTACATAGATTGGGTTAGGCCAAGCACTCTTTTAGATCTATCTCTATATATTTTAATCGCAAGAATATATGCTGCCTCTCCCAAATCTTTCATGGAGAAGTTAGTTGACAACCAGGATTTCACTGATTTCAGCATAGAGATGTCGTTTCCTAATAGTAGTATGTCATTTACATATAAAATTAGAAACACGACCTTATTCCCACTACTTTTCTTGTACACACATGTTTCATCTTCATTTTTGATAAAATCAAATTTTTTGATTGTCTCATCGAAATGAAGATTCCAGCTTTTAGAGGCTTGTTTTAGTCTGTATATAGACCTTTGCAGCTTACATACTTTATCTTGCTCATTGGATCTTAAAACCTTTAGGTTGTGTAATGTACACATCTTCATTAAGATTCTCGTTAAGGAATGCTGTTTTAACATCCATCTGCCAAATCTCATAGTCATGATATGCTGTTATTGGAAGCAAAATCCGAATTGATTTAGACATGGCTACTGGTGAAAAAGTTTAGATCAACGTCAACTCCTTATTTTTGATTATAACATTTCGCCACCAATCTAGCCTTACAGGTTTGAACTTTTCCATCCATGTCGATCTTTTTCTTGCAAACGCATTTACAACAGATCTGGTTTTGCCTTTTTAGGTAGATCAATTAAAGTCCAAACTTTATTTTCATACATGGAGATCATTTCGGATTCTATGGCTTCTTGTCATCTCTTTGAGTCAACATTTGACTTTGTTTTCTAGATAAGTAGCAGGTTTGTCTTCCTCAATTAACAATATATGATTGGCAATCATCAGATCATATCTTTGAGGAGGACAAATTACTCTATTCAATTTATACGTCAGAGCTGGCATCTCCTTAGCAATTGGTGTTTCCTTATTGCCAGTTTCTACATCAGCTAATGAAAGCTCAACTCTTGGCTCATATAATCGTAATCGGTTAGCTTCTTCATTGGTTTCTTGAACCTCTTCAAATCTACTTTACTCCCACTATTTCCTCTCAGAATAAACTCTTTTCTAAGAATATAGTGTGTCTTGACACAATGACTTTTATAGTGTCAGAATTGTAAAAGTAGTCTTTAGATATTTGACCAAAAAGCATTTATCAGATTTAGCATTAAGCTTATCTGAGTCAGTACGCTTCACATAAGTATCACAACCCCCAAATTTTCATGTATGACAGATTTAGTCTTTTACCAACCCATAGTTCATACAGAGTTTTGTTAACCGATCTAGACGGGACACGATTTAGTGTGTAATAAGCAGTGTTGATTGCATATCTCCAAAACATTTTTGGAAGAACTGCATGGCTCATCATGGATCGCAGATCGCTAATAGCGTATGATTTCTCCTTTCAGACACACCATTATGCTGTGATGTAAATGTGGAATCCATTACAAAAGATTCTCATTCTCGTTCAGATAATCTAAAAACTCTCCTTTCAAATATTCTCTACCTCGATCAGATTTTAGTGTTAGAATATTTTTTCCAGATTGCTTTCCACCTCCTGCTTGAATTTCTTGAACTTTTCAAGAGCTCCATGCTTAAACATCATCATGTACGTAAAATCATATCTAGAATAGTCATCAGTGAATGTAATGAAGTAGGAAAAGCCCCATCTAGCATTAATAGACATTGACCCATACACATCTGTACGTACAAGTGCCAGTAAGTCTACAGCTCTTTCTCCTTTTCCAGTAAAGGGAGATTTGGTCATATTGTCTAGAAGGCATAATTCACACCTATCAAATGATTAATAATCACTTGAGTCTAAGTGTCGATTTTTATGTAACTTGGCAACACATTTTTCATTTATATGATGAAGTCTGCAATGCCAAAGGTATGAGTTATTAACAAGATCATCAATTTTAGGCCTTTTGCATTCTATACTCATTATTGGATACTCCATGTCAAGAATGTAAATGCCACTAAACAAATTCCCACAACCATAAAACACATTATTAAGATATAAAGAACAACGTCTATTCTTAATATCAATGAAAAAACCATCTATGTCCAAACATGAAATGGAAATAATGTTTTTGGTAATAGCAGTAACATAATAGCAGTCTTTTAATTCTAAAACAAGGCCTGAGGGCAATGATAAATAATATGTTCCTACGGCTAAGGCAGCAATTTTTGCTCTATTCCTTACACGCAGGTCCACTTCACCCCTTTGCAACGATCTACTATTCTTTAGCACTTGCATATTTGTGCAAATATGAGATCCACATCCGGTATCTAATACCTAAGAAGTTGAAGAAGTAGTCATATTAACCGCGATAAAATAATTACCTAAAGTAGAAGTCTCATTAGACTTCTTTCCCTTCAAGGTAGCGAGGTAAGCCTTGCAATTCCTCTTCGAACACCTTTTGCCTCCACAATGGTAGTATGTAGTGTCGGTCGGAAATTTATTCTTGTCATGCTTAACTATTTTTCCAACGTTTTTGGCTTTTTTGGAACCATTCTTAAAGGACTTTTTAGACATCCTCTTAGTGCCCTTTGAGGAGTCTATAGCCAAGACTTACCCCTGTACTTTGTTTATATTAGGCTCAACAGTCTTCAATATGTTTAACAGTTAAGGTAGGGTACATTCAATTTTGATCATGGTCCATAGCAACTCTTAATTGACTAATTTTTCAATAAAGCCAATCATCTTCAATACATGAGTACTAACTGAAGAACCTTCTAACATTACAGCCCTGAATAACTTTTTAGGTGCTTCATACCTTTCAGTGCGAGAC